>CANXYC011519511.1:0-14211 GCA_948193065.1 Aleurites moluccanus | reverse complement strand
TTGAATATGGTTTAATGGCATAAATAATGGAAATGTATAAGTTCAAATATGGAAAGGTTGATTGATATTTGTACTTGGAAGACATATTTGGAAATTGGTGTATGTTTGATATGATAAGATGAACTAAGTGTTTATAAGTTCTTAATTTGGCATTATAGTGATGAATATATGAAATGTGAATGAATTATGGTGACAAAATTGCATTTGATGCGTAAAAGGAATGGAAAGTGTCAAATGTGTGATATAGGGTCTTTGGTGTATAACATATATGCTTATGTATGTTGATATGCTTTGATATGTGTTTTGATGTGAATGTATTGAGTATAAATCTTACCGGAGTGATTTTATTAATATAGGGGAAATTTTCCGAGCAAGGGTTGTTGACGGCGAGTCGCGGGCTAACTAGGCCTGCTGGGAAATATTAGAGTTTTTGTCTGAGGTGAGTCTATATATATGATTCATGCATTATTAATTCCTAAGTCATGCATTTATGCATATGAAATGATATTCTTGATTGAAAACCATTAATGATCCACTTTTGGTCAGTTTTGCCAAAATGACCTAAAATAAAGCCGCCGAAATGTTTGAAACTGACCTAAACTTTGACTTTGTATAAAATTTGTTCTGAAAGGCTTTTTGATGTCAAATCAAGCTCAATTTCTTATTATATATATGTATTTGTCATTTGTATAAAGAAAATGCCATGGAAATATTGATTTCAAGGCAAACCAGAAAGTGCATTAAAAATGAGAAACGAACCTGTAATTTAGGGGTGTTAGTTGTGCTGGTGCAACTGGGTCCCGGAGACCAAAAATTTCATATTGAGCTATATTTCTCCTTTGACCTTTATAATATTATTTAACATCATTAAAGTCGTATTTGAGACTTAATATTGATATATTCGTACTATATGAGACATTTGCATATAATATATTATAACAGGACTACTTCGATGGTGTAGTGAGTAATCCATCGGCTGTGTACATAGTTATATATATATATGCTCTGACCTTTGCTAGAAAGGGTGAAATTCTCTATGCCATGGTGTGATTGGGTGGAAATGTGTAGGAAGTGAAGTGAAGTAATAGTACAGTATTATATATGATATGTTATAGATAACTCATTCCTGTTATATTATATGCATTATGGTTCATGATATGTATTTCACTATTCCATCATCAGTTATTGATTATATACATATCATTAATGGATAGATGTGGCTTTTCATGAATAATATTGTATATTCATATATTTAGATTCACTGAGTATAATCTTATACTCACCCCAAAGTTGTTAAATATTTTCAGGACCTCAGTGAGGCAGATATCCATTGGCTACATCATCTTCAACCTTGGATTACAAATGTATGTAATGAGGTTACTCTTGTGTATAGATGTTCCTTGGTATAATGTATATAGGGCTTGGATTGGCTAAGAGTTTAATATTTTAATATGATCAAAATGTTAACCAAGTTTGATATGAGAATGTTAATATTGCATATATATGATATGAGATGTGAGAGTAAATATTGAAGTGTTTATTGAGTTGTGATTGATTAATGGAGGATAAAAGGGGATGTATGTTTAATTGGAAGTGTAAATCTTTAATTCTTATGGATAGCTTAAGTCAGAGTTTTAGAGGAAACTCTGTCAAATTTTATGTAACGAATGTTATGATGTTTTAAAAAAAATTACTACCTAAAATGTATCATATGTTTAAGGAATAATTGTTAATAACATTATTAGTTTGTAAAAGTAAAGTTAAAGTAAAAAAAATGGGTTCTTCGAGGTACTGGTTGCCTTAGCATTTCTCATACCCTAGAACCGTCATAGTCTAAAAATTAGGCTGTGACACATATAAGAACTGATAATAGAACAAACAATTCAGATTTAGATCAGGCAGAAATGTAGATTCACAATAAATGATAACAGAATATTGACAAGAAAAAATTTCTATGCTCCATAATTTCCCTAATCAGATACTCATTGCTACAAATCAACTACAACTTTAACCTAAGCACTGATACCACCTTTGTCACAAATTCAAAATTGGAATGTGACGGTCATAAGGCATGGATAGGCTTAATGTTACTGAAAACCCATAGAATACACCAACATAACCTGTGGCAATAACAAACAATATCTAAATCCATCCACAATCATAAACATCATCATCAACCTATGGTAATCACCCAAAATATAATTAACTTGTTCACCATAGATCAAAGGCAAATAAGGTCATCTATCCAAGATGAACAAGTGATAACCCAAAAGAATATTATATCCATTTAAATATTATGGAGCTCTAAGAGAATTGCATCTCAATCATTAACAAATAAATGTATTAAAAATAAATAGAGTCTATACTTTCAAATAGCTTCTCGGAAAAAGAAGTCAAAAATCTCTATCCTCGGTCTCTAGACCGACTACTCTAGCACCTAAAAATCACAACAGAATGAGGGTGAGCTTTCAACTCAATGAATTATACATATGTCATACCTGAGATTCAAAATCAAATCAAATGTCTGAATGTTATTTTTATACACATATATCACAAATGAATTTCAAAATATAGAGGTTAGAATATATATAAATATTCAGAAATAACATCAGAAATCGGATATCAGAATACAGAGTTCATAATTCAAAAGTCAGAAGTGTCCACAAAGAATGACACATCATATATATATATATATATATATATATATATATATATATATATATAAACAGAATAGGAGTCTAACGACATCCATAACAGAATAGGAGTACTACGATCTCCTCACAGAATATATATGTTTGCGCTAACACACGCCTAGAGAAACGTTTTCCCCTCTAGGAAGAACCTTGATACTTTGACTCTATTAGTCAAGTCACTGGTGTATACATTCCTATGATTTTTCCCTCATAGGGAAGGTGTTCTGATTATACATATACTAGGTTTAAGATATAAGAGTTATAACAAGGATTCTTATAATCAAACACATTTCTAAAATAATAGGGTTATACTATAATAGAGAGTTGGTTCCAAAGAAATAGGTAACAATACCAACTCTATAGCATAGCAATGGAAACAAAGATATATTTATTACAAATATTGTTGGTTCAAGAATTACCAACCTAATAATTTCATATATATGTTTGTAATGAATATTAACGAAAGAATCATATTTATGTATAAGTAAATACATACAAAACACATATGCATAACTCACCTCCACAAAGAAACAAACAAGTCAAAGCTCAAAACCTTCTATTGAGCTCCAAATCAACTTGATTGCACTTAAAGCTCCAAATCTAACACATTTTAGCAATTTCACAAATTTAGGGTTTTTCTTACAAAATATTATCCATAAAAAATTCTTCCAATTAAAGACTCTCTAAAACTTATTTACATAATTCTTAAACTTAATTTAACCATTTCTTAAGAAAATCATGAAAGAATAGAAGAATTGGCACTATGCATATTACTATTCACCATTTGCCCTAATTTTTTCAACAATCAAAATCTATAGCCATAATGTATTTAATATACTCCCCATAACTCATACACAACTATTCTAACAACTTATAACCTCAAATCATAACAGAAATTAAAATATGAAAAAAATACATATATCTCCTCAAATGGAGATTTTGAAGAAATCTTAACTTGAAAAGATTCAATAACTTTCTCAAAATATTTCCCTTCCAAAATGGAACATTAATATAGGTATTAATGTCCTTGAATCACAAATGGAATGGATTTAGGATTTGATGGTTGAGCAATAAAGAAGAGAGAGAAAGAGAGAAATTTTCGAACAAGTGACAAATAAACGAATATATATAGAACCTAACATTTCACGTCCGTGAAAGAAAAACTCACGCCCGTGAAGATCAACCTTTCACACCCGTGAAGATGATCATCATATCTATGAAAGCAATCTAATGAAAATATGAAATTCAGACAGGAAGTTTTTACATGCCCGTGAAGGTAAACTTCACGGCTGTGAAAAAAAATTATGAGGTATATCTCAATATCTTTCTAATTTAACTTAATCAAAACTTATCCAATTATAATAACATAAGAGATTCTCTCTAAAAGCTATCTATACTCAACCAAACACATTACAACAGACTGAACTAATAGAAAACATAGCATAACATAACAGAAAAAAATCAAAATTTATCACACCTCAAAGTACAAATCACAAGTAATATAGATAGAGGGTATTATATTATCCTCTGTTGGCTATCATTTGAACTTTTTGGAGTAACACTTAAATTTTGGATTGAAAAATTTAAATTATCTGTAAATAAAAATATAAGAAAAAATAATATTTGTTAATAATGTAGGTTATTTCAAAATAATCTAAAAATAAATATTTTAAAAATTAAATAAAAGAATTTCAATAATAATCCAAAAATATAAAACTTGTCATACCATTTTGAGAAAAAATATCGGCTGCAATTTAATGTTCTGCTCTCGTATTTCTGCTACTCATACTTGTAATTATGAAATATTCTAATATAATTTCAGAAATAGAGGAAAATTCGTTAGAGAAAGCAAGTCTTCATGTTTTCAAGGGTATATATATGTGTGTAAAGATAAGATTATGAAATAAAACATAATTTTGCAAAAATGTTGAGGAGACTATTAGAGTTGCTGCAGAAATGGAACAATAATTCGGTAATTGAATAGAAGCGGCTAAAGAAGTATATATAGAGGATATTTAAATTTTAAATATGGTAATTACCAAAATTTTAATAAATTTTTAAGATTTTAAATATGATATTGTATCACATAATTATCATATTTTATGTTAACCAATAATTAAACATCATAATTGATATGCAAAAATTATCTTAGCTAAAATTTAAATATTTCACCAATATTCGAATATCATAATCACATAATTACCATATTTTATCAAATTACCTTAATTGGAATAATAAGAAACATAATTACCTTAATTGGAATAATAATTACACTATATTTATATTAATCAATAATTATGCATCATATAATATAATTATCATATTCTATATCAAGCTATAATTTAGCATCATAATTAATATGTAAAAATTGACTTAATTGAAATAATAATTACATCCTATTTATATCAACCAATTATTCAGTATCATATTTGCATGATTACCATATTTTTATGATATTGTATTTTAAAATTTTTATTTCATATATTTGTTATACTAAATGAATATTAATTGTGACCTATCTATTGTTAAATACGGTGTAAATAAATTATAAAAATGGTTTCAAATATAAAACTTAAAGATTTTAGAAAATAATTTTTTGTAATATCATCACAAACCTCAAAAAATCTTAAAAAGTGTAGTTACTATATTTTAAATCTTAAAAACGTTGTCATTTGACAATAGTGGAAAACTACTGTTATTATTATTATTTTCTTTTTATCGAAATATATATTATATATATATAACTACAAGGAAGATTATAAATATTACCATGTTAGTATTTTTTAAATAAGAAACAAAATCACCATTGAATAATATAATTTATATTATATACGAAAATATTTTTATTTTATATAATACATTCTCGTTTAGTATTACTATATTAATGTTATTTATATAATTTACATTATTAAAATTTGATATATTTTAAAAAGAAGTTATCTTAAATTATAATATTTAAATTTATGTCAACTCGATAATTATACATCAAGTTGACATAATTACTATATTTATTACATAGTATTTATTATGAACAGGCTAATTATCTTTGTTTTAGTATAATATATAGATATATAGATTAAATTTTAAAGACTAAAAGGTTATTTATTCTAATTTTAATTATAGAATGATATCGTATGAAATGAAGCACGAAAAATAGTAATTTCTTATATTTAAAAAATTGCCTTTACTAAACATTGATATATTGACATATATTAAAAAAAAAAAAAAGTAATAAAGAGAAAAATTAAAGGCTATTCTTACTAATGAAATACAATCATAAAGTTTCAACTCAAGACAAATTTTTTATTTAACGTCTTACTAAATTCTCGCATAGGAAAGGTTTGGGTAATTGGATGATGTTGAGAAAAAATTATTAAAAATAAATATACAAATTCAAATGTGATCTAATTTCAAAAGAATAATAATAAATATATCTAATTTCTAAAGAATAATAATAAATATATTATACGTTTGTTTAGTATTGATCCTATTTTCAAAATAATATTATTTGAAATATTGGAAAAAATAATTTTGGAGTATTATTTAATTTTTTTAAAATTTTATTATTAAAATATATAAAAATTTATTTTAATAACTTCTAATAAAAATTTTCAATAAAATATTTTCCCAAAAACGTTAAATTAATACCATACAAGTTTTTCATTGTACTAAAATATTTTAATTATTTGTATATTTTTATAACGTAAGAGAATAAAAAATTTGAATTCTAAGAATATGTTGCTTTTAAAAAAAAATTTTAATTTATAAAAAATATCTGAACTATAAATTATAGAAATTAAATTACAATTTTTAAAAATAATAAAGAATTAAAATTTTATATTTTTATAAGAATATTAGATTTATAGTCATTTATGATTATATAGAATAATTATTTATATTTTTTTTTCTCTAAATTTAGTTTAATTTAAGTTTTATGAAGGAGTATTTAGATGTTCGACTATAAAACTTAATTATTATTAAAAAATATATACATCGATAATTAAAAAATTAAAAAATATTTAATTATTAAAAATTAATTGTATATTCATTTTTTTTAATCTATAAAATTTAATAATAAATAAAAATTACGATTATCGATTAAAATATTCATTAATTATAAAAATATTTTTCTTTTAAATCAGTAATTATCAATTATCCATTGAAACATCCTCTTAATTTATATTTTTAGTCTAACTGAATTAATAGTTAGTTAGTTACTGAGAAGCCACCTCAACAACCTCAATTGACTCATCCTGTCTCGTCTATATATTACATGTGTAACTGAACTACTAGTTACTTATTCACTAGGGAGCCCCCTCAACAATCACAGTAGGGGTTGAGAGGGGCTGTTGTATATTTTTACACAGAAATTTCTCATGTGTTCCATTTTAGCTAATTAAAAATTTTTATAAAATTATATTTTGATAGTGTTTAATGTAATGAATCCATTGATATATTTTTTTTTATACTAAACAAAAATTATTTGTACAGTTAAAAATATATTAAAATTTTATATATTATATTTAACGGTCTAAATTTAACACATTTATAATACATTTTTAGCTGTCCAAATGATTTTTGTTTAGTATAAAAAATATATCAATAAATTCATTAAATCAAATATTATCAAAATATAATTTTTTAAAAATTTTATAAAATTTTTTAAATAGCTAAAATGAGACACATAAAAGGCTGTTGTACCCCTCAATCCGCACGATAGTTAACTCCCTTCCGTCTCGTCTGTATATTAGCTTGGTTACCGATTCATTTCGGTAACCATATCAAATGGCGGGCCAGGTCCCAGATTCAGAAAAATAAAATGGGTGGTAAAATCAAATTTTAAGGAGATATAGATATGATTAGATCAATAATAATAACAACAACAGTAGGAATGAAATTTAATAGTTTTAATATAAATTTATTAAGTTTTACTAAATAGATATATTTTTTTAAAATTTTTTCAGATTATTTCATATATTGAAAAGTGAATAGAACGTTTATTTGTTTTGAATTTAAATTGTTGTTCTTATGCAAGACACTAAATTAGTAAAATATATTTCAAACTCAGCTTTGTCATATTAGACTTTTTTTTTTTTTTTTTGTTACTTCTACTTAACGGTGGAAAATAAAAGAAAAATAGAAGAGGACTTTCATTGCATAAATGGAGAGTATAGCAAGATGATGGGCTTAGGCCTAGCCAATTACATCATGTAATATATATATATATATATATATATATATATATATATAAGTACATGTACGTCTGGGGATGTGGGGGCCTGGGCCCCCTTGGGCCATAACCCAGGTCCGCCCCTGCCAGAAACCCCGCTGGAGCCATGGTGCGGCCTGCAAAACAAGGTGGTTCTAATCACCGGCGCTTCCTCTGTTCTAGGCCGAGACTTCTGTCTACACCTTGCCAAATCCGGAATTGTCGCGGCTGCTCGCTGCGTCGACCGTCTCAAGTCTATCTGCGAAGAAATCAATCAGGTTCCTTCACCGGAGACTGATAAACCGATTACTGGTCTCAGAGCCATTGCAGTGGAGCTTGACATCTGCGCCGATGAGTCCACTATCGATAAATCGGTACAGACGGCATTGAACGCATTTGGGGGAATCGATGCTCTGGTCAATAATGCTGGTGTTAGAGGTATTTTTTTTTTTTTATATTTTCTGTTTAGATTCCGATAAATTTTCAATTCATTTCAATTTGAAAATTTACAGAACGGTGAACGGTGTCGTTTTCATAGGTAGACGCAAAATCAGTTTGTATACGTATGAGAGATGCGAAACAAGGAGGATCAATTATCAATATTTTTTAGATTGCTGGTCTTAATCGTGGTCAGTTACCTGGAGCTGTTGCTTATGCTTCTTCAAAGGCAGGATTAAACACCATGACTAAGGTATTTTGGCTTTAGCTATCATTGAACTCAATTTTTCTTTTTCTTTATAATAAGTGTGTCTCTGTATTAGATATAAAAATTCAATGCATAAGAACGAAGGATCAGTAGTTAAAGTTAGCTAAAGCCTTTAACAATAGAAACCTTGTTGGTGTCAGGCTGTTAGCTCTCACTAGAATTGATTTTCCTATTGAGTATTAACCTGTGGTAATTAGTTAAACATTAAAACTAGAAAAGCACCCTGCTGAAGCCAATCCCACATTTCCTGCCCTCTGGCTATTCTAGAAGTGCTCACTTTGGGTTGCAAATGACGCCAGTCACTTATAGAATCAAGATAAAACAAAGGATTTCAGATTCCCAGGAGGCTATTTGGACAACGAATCCTCCTTTGGAAATTGTATCTTTGATTCAAGAGGATTTTCTTCTTGCTTAATGCAGCTATTTTCAGTTTTCCTCAAAAAAAAAAAAATAAATAAAAAAAAAAAGGATTTTAGGTCAATTTTGGTGAATTTTCGGGTGTTGCATCAGTAGGTATGACTTTTGTCAACCTAAAACAACAATTTAAAATTCATGAAAAAAAAAAATTCTTAATTTAAAAATCAGATTGTGTATCAATTGACCCTCAATTTTTGCAGACTGCAGAGGTTTTTTGAACTTGAATTATTTCAGTTTGATGTGTTACAAGAGGATTTCAGGTAGCCTTTGGATTGGACTGGGCAGGTCCGGGTTCAGGTCAGGTAAAAAATTGCCACCTACTGTAGACATGTTTGCACTGATTCTGCCAGTCTCTTCTTAATAAAGTATACTGTTAGTATGATGTTGAATTTTTTTTACAAGAGATATTATATACAAGCCAGATATTAATTACAAATGTCAATATTTAATGACAGACAAATTTTAACAACCCATATTAAGCAGAATTAAACCAAATAATCCCCACTCAAAGCCTCTTGGTCCCAGGACCTTAAACCTAGCCATTTGGGCTAAAGCATCATTGGCTCAGTATGATGTTGAATTCATCTAGGAGATTTGAAATAAATAATCATTTATAATTTGGATTTGTCTTCCCAACAAGTTTTAGAATGGCGAGAGTTGGAAAGAGAAAATTTAAAAAAAGAAAAAAAAAGGACAGAGTAGTGCTACTATATTACAACTTTCCAGTTATTCTGAGATTTTTCAAATTAATATTAGGAACTGATGGAATCAAGAATTCATGATTTATAAAGAACAGAGAAAAATAATAAATGCTCAAGGTTATTCCCACTCAAGGTTAGCTAACAAGAATCAGTGTGGTTACTGATTGTATTTGCTGGTTGGTGGATGTCATTTCTTTCTGAGCATTTTGTTCCCTTCATTCTGCTTTGTTTACTACTTCCTCTGGTTCCTATCACTCTGACAGCCCAATCATGGTAACATTTTGCTACTGATGCTGTGAATTTGGGACTAATTTTTTTTAGCTTCTAATCATCTGACTATAGAGATTCATTGATTCGCATTCTTAGATGGAGCTCGAACCCCATTACTCAATTTATTCAAGTGCAGCCTATTCCATCATCCTTTTTTTTTAGTACCTCGTTCCTTGAGCAGCTTATTGAAAAATTGGATACCTCTCATTTTTACCAGCTGGTTATTTTATGATTGTTAATGTTTCCCACAGTATTGCGAGTGCGAGTGCAAGTGTGATACCGCTAACATTGTTTAGTTTCCTGCATTATGAATTTATGATGGTGGCCTAATCTTGACTGATATATGCTTCTTAGCATGTAATATTACTGGAGTTAGCTGGGTGTCTTCTGTTTCTCTGTGAAAACCTTCTGCTATTTGATGTTCATTCTCTCTTGTCAAGTCAATATCTTAATAAGAATTCTGAGATTTCTCTTCCACAGTAGAGGGATTCGAAAGGAAGACTTTAGACATGATATATAATTTTTAATTGCTTGAATGATATTTAATAGTGCTTGTGCCTGCAAACACGTATACATTTGGTTGATTAGATTTATGAATAAAATTGAGCTTGTTACTGTGGATGAAAACATAGTTGACAATGAATGTACTATCAGGATTTAGTTGAAGCATTTGTTTTCCTTCTTTACAAGTACAGATATTTACTTATCCAAGTTGAAATGGAAACTTGAATTGAAATTCTCTATTCAAAGTTAACCTGAATGTATGTTTTTGCCAACTGTTTTGGAATTTGGCATTGAAAAGTAAAAATGACAGTGATATCATGGCTCTGGAATTGGGAGTGCATAAAATCAGAGTGAACTCAATATCTCCTGGACTCTTCAGATCTGAGATCACACAAGGTCTTATGCAAAAAGACTGGCTAACTAATGTTGCTTTAAGAACATACGGTTCTTCAGATCCGGCACTAACTTGGCTTGTCCAATACTTAATCCATGACTCTTCAGAATATGTTTCTGGCAATATTTTCATTGTTGATGCAGGGGCCACTCTACCAGGTGTCCCAATATTGTCTTCCCTTTGAACCTATGTATATAAGCTTATTCACAAAGATTAAGGTCAGGATTCTGACTCAATTTTGTTTAAATTTCTTCAGATGACTCTCAATATTGTCTTCTGGTGATGTGATTCTTCCATGTACTCTGTTGCAAGGTGAAAAAATTTAGTAGGTTGTATCTTGTATGAGATTTTCAATTGTAATATCAAATCTTCAAAATTCAAGCTTTCTTATTAAGGATGTTAATCTATATATCATTGTGTTTCCATAATTGCTTTTCTTTTTCTTTTTTTCTTTTTTTGAATTTTTTGCATTTTTTAAAATCTATCACTTTAACATAAACATTTGTTATTTAAAGATTATTTGTATCTTATGGTAGACTTTAATTTTGCTAAGTGAATTTCCAGAACCTAAGCTAATAATGAAACTAATTTTATTTAACCTATACATTTTCCATATAATGCGATATGTAGTATAGTAATGTGAGTTATCTTCAAATTCGATGAATAGATGAATACATTCAAGATTTTTTAGAAGATTTATAACTTAAAAAATAAGGTTCATTTTGAAAATATGAAGTTCACTGTCACTTTAGTTGCTGATGTTCCTATAAAACTAAGTGCAAAAGTTCAAATTGGCCTTGAATTTTTTTTTTTTTTTTAAACATGATTATATTATCCAATCAAGAGATACACTAATTTTGTACCTACGAGTGTTAAAGCATCAATTTTTATGCTTCTAAAAATTATTAAAATTCAATAGTATTATTTTTTAAAATAAAATCAACTTGCCTTTTTGAATAAATTCCTGAAGATAATATTAAATTCCCAAAGATGAGTAAATTTTTTTTGCGGGAATACTAGATGCAAAAGGAGTCTCGAAACTAATAGCCAACGCAAACAAACAATGAACAGACCGATCAGGGCTTAAGACCTTTTTTTTATTATATATAAATTTTGTTCCAACCGAGGATTTTTCAGACCTGAAAATGATTTATGTATTACTGAATCAAAGCCTCATTAATTAGGGTTTAAGATTTTTGTACCACTTTTGAGTTGAGCCTTCCATGGTGGTTGGAAATAAACAGCAGAACACAATATAAATTGTATAGTAATTATCAAAGTTAATTCTCGGATCAGTAAGATTTAAATGTAAGCAATTTAAACCCAAATGGATATGGTGTTTTAAGCAACTCAGGTATGAGTGGGCAAAAATCCTCTTCTATCCCTTGGGATTCTTGGAATTTTTGGTTAAATTTTTGTTCATCCTTAATGTATGGGTACTGGTTTGTATTGTTAGGATTTTAAGTCAAGTAACATGCGATTATTTGAAGCATTACGCCTACCTAGCATGTTGCCCCCTAACTAGCATATATAGAATTACACTAGAGTTAAACCAGTTAATGAGCTCTTACCCATTAAACTCATTACAAAAATCCATTATCTATTAGAACTTATATTAGAACATATATTATAATTATTTAATATATCCAATAATCTTCTCATATGTTTTACATATTACACTTTTCAATAGATAGGTAATATAATGTTTAAAACAAAATATTGAATCATCATATCACAAAAAGATTCATTACTTAAAATATGAATTTTTTAAGCACACTATTAATTTTAGAAATAAACTAAACTGAAACAAATAAATTAAATATATTTGAATAATAAGTATACCACCATAGAGTTTTAGAATTTAACTAAACTCAATCAAAATGGACATTTTCACTTGCAAGTGAACTATTTATTTAATTGAAAGAAAATATAATAGTCTCTCACAGTCCAGAGCTATAGAGAAATTATTCATCAAGTAGATCATTCTCATCAAAAGTCCAGTTCAACTATACTCCTTTATTTTCATCATTTCCTATGAGTTACCAAATATGAATTTCATATGAATCCAATCATTTGTATAATACTTTAAAGTGTTTAGTTCATCCAAAAAAACTTAGCACAATACCACAATGACTGAAAATAATGATATGTTAATGTCAATTAAGCATCAATACCAACAATACATTAATGTTAATAATAATATGCATCGATGTCAAAACCAATAAGCATCAATGTCAAATTTGTTTATAAGAATAAGACCTAAACAATTTTTTTTTTTCAAAAGAACCATTTCATGTTTTTATATGAAATGTTACAGCTGCCAAGTTCAAATCTAGTTAAGCTGTATCATCAAGTATGAAATGATACAACTGCTCAGGACAGAACATCCAAAAGGAGATAAATTATCTCATCAAATATGAAATGATACAATTCGCCCAAAAGGATATATCATCAAATGTGGAATGATATATTAACAATTGTAAGCATCAAAATATTATCAAGTGCTTATCTTAATCACCAAAGGGAGATTTGAAAATTCAAAATAACACAAATGTAAGTTAATACTTGTCTCATATAGCTTTTAACCCCATTTCCCCCACAATTTTGAATATTCGATCTTTGTTCAAACCTTTTGTGAGTGTATCTGCAATATTATCCTTTGATCGCATATCAACCAAAGTGATAATACCTTATTCTATAAGATAATTCAGCATTGCATGTCTCAGCCTAATATGCCTCCTCTTACTATTAATGAGTGAGTTTTTCACTACTGAAACTGTAGCTTGTTTATCACAAAACAAACTTAAAGAATTAATCTTTAGACACGTCAATGGAATATCCAGGATCAGATCTTTTATCCATTCTGCTTCTCCTCCTGCCGAACTTAGAGCTGATAGTTCTGATTCTATAGACGACAAAGCAATATAAGTTTGTCTTTTGGATTTCCATGCCACAGCTGCTCCACCCAGTGTAAAAACATAACCATTAGTAGATTTACTGTCTCCAAATTTTGAGCACCATGATGCATCAGAAAAACCTTACAAGATAAGAGGATGGCCATTATAGCATAAAGCATAATTGAGAGTACCTTTAAGATATCTCATTAGACTTGTTAAGGCATTCCAATGCTCTTAACTAGGATTGCTAGTGAAATGACTCAGCATGCCAACTGTAAAGGCTATGTCTGGTCTTGTGCAAGTCATTGCATACATGAGACTACCAATCAGTTTGGAATAATCCAACTGATTCACACTAGCTCCTTCATTAGGGCTTAGTCTTTTATTAGGGTCATATGGTGTCTCAATAACTTTGCACTC
>CANXYC011519418.1:0-20400 GCA_948193065.1 Aleurites moluccanus | reverse complement strand
AACATATATAGAAAAGTTGTCCTCAAATTGTTGATCAATTGCCAGTTTAAAAACATCAAGTAACTTCAATTCTAATTCCTTGTATTTTTCTATCCCTTATCCTTTCGTCTAAAAATAATTTTCATGAACTCCTTAATATTTTGATTTATCTAGAATTTTATTTATTCTTAATATCTAAAAATTTTATCCCATTTAGAATGATTCAAAATTTAAATCAATTAAAACTTATTTCACGTCTCTTTTATTAATTGTTGGAATGTCTTTTACAAATTGTCCAAAATTTTCGTTTTCATATTAAATATTATTATTATTAAAAAAAAGAAGGGATAAAAAAAACACACACACAAATTAGGAACGTGTCCAAGTAATCCCATATAACATCAACAAATAGTATATTTATCAAATCCATGAAAGTTACCCTTCCGTTTAATTTAGCTGATAATTGATAGGTGATAGCTAATAATAATTGATGATTATTATTCAATAGCAACTAATTTAATTGATAATGGATAGATGATGATTAACAATTGGTAATTATTATTCAATAGCAACCTGTTGCAGATATTTAATAAAATTATTAATTGTTAATTGTTATTATGTCTAATTATTATTAAAAATAAGTATTAATATTTATTTTTTTATTTAAATATTATTTTTAAAAAATAATTTAATCTTTTTAATTAAAAAGCATAATTTTTTTTAAAAAATTTTTAATTTGAAATTTTTACAAATAGCAGATATTTGACTACTTAACAGCTGTCAATAACTAAATATTATAATGCAATTGTTTGAGAATAAAAAAACTAATAATTACATCAAATTTTTTTATCAAATATCCACATAGTTAATTATGTGAAAATCTTTATGACAACTATGTAAACTTCTTGCAAATATGCTCTTATAAGCAAACATAAATTAGCAATAGTACCTCTATCTTCAGGTGCCTGCTGTCATTATTCGATAAAAACTAAAGTAAAAATTTACTTTATTTTATGGAAATAGAAAAAGGAAAATAAGTTTCCTAAGCATCCAGTTAGTCTTTATTTATCAGTGTTGTTCCGCTTCTTCTATATTTATTTTCTTTTTTTTATTTTATTCCTTCTCCTTATTTGATTCAAAATAATTTTATATTTAGTAATTTATTTTTGTGTTTGTAAAATTTTTTTTTAATAACAATTTAAAGCAATTTAAAAAAAAATTATATATATATATATATATATATATATATATAAGATCAGAAATCGAGTCTCGGTTTCTCAAATCGGTTGACCCGATTTATCAGAAAACAAACGGACTATATCCGGTTTTCCCTTAAGAGCAAATTAAAAACTTAGAAAGAAAAATCGAATACCAGTTTTTCAACTAGAAAATCTAGTTTCTCGGGTTTGATAGCTATCGATCCAATTTTTGATCAACATGCAGAAATTCAAACGGGTTATACCGATTTTTTTTTTTTTCATATATAAAAAATTTTCAGACAATTGTATTAATATAAATCATTTAAAAATCTCTTATAAAGTAATAAAATATGAATGTTACAAAATTTAATTATTTTAAATAACTTTTAAGTAATAAAAAATCATAATACATAAGTAATATGATTTTATCCTTTTATAAAATCATTATAATAATGTAAATTTAATTTAAAATCTCTTATATTTAATAAAAAATTATTTTTTATAAAATTCAGCATAAAATTATAAAATATAGGTATTTTGCATATTATTAACTTTATAAAATGTTAAATTAATAGAAAACTACTTTTGAAAAAAATATTTTTGAAAAATAATAAATAATAAACAATAATTATTTTGTATATAAATAATAAATTTAGAAAAACGGATGATATTTTATAAAATTTTAAATTTATAAAATAATACACCATAAATCTTAATATTTTGTAAAAAAAAATGATAAATTTTATAACAATGGTTGATAATTTGTAAATCATAATATTTACAAAATAATACATCATAAAATATAATATTAGTAAAAATATGTCATATTTTGTATATTGTACAATTTATAAAATTTTACACTACAAATCCTAATATTTTATAAAAATAAAAAATAAAAATTTTTATAAATATGGCTGATATTTTAACAAAATCATACAATTTATAAAATTTTACACTACAAACCCCAATATTTTGTAAAAAATTTTAAAATTTTATAAAAATGACTTATATTTTGTAATTTGTACAATTTACAAAATTTTACACTATAAATCCTAATATTTTGTAAAAAAGTGTAAAATTTTATAAAAATGACTTATATTTTGTAAAACTTATTATTTACAAAATTTTACACTATAAATTTCAATATTCTGTAAAAAAAATACAAAATTTTATAAAATCATTTTATATTTTGTAAATCGTACAATTTACAAAAATTTACATTACAAATCCTTGTAAAAAAGTACAAAATTTTATAAGAACGACTTATATTTTGTAAATCGTATAATTTATAAAATTTTACATTACAAATCCTAATATTATGTAAAAAAGTGTAAAATTTTATAAAAACAACTTATATTTTGTAAATCGTATAATTTACAAAATTTTACACTACAAATTTCAATATTTTGTAAAAAAATATAAAATTTTGTAAAAATATCTTATATTTTATAAATCGTACAATTTATAAAATTTTACGCTATAAATCCTAATATTTTGTAAAAAAATGTAAAATTTTATAAAAACGGCTTATATTTTATAAATAGTACAATTTACAAAATTTTATATTACAAATCCCCATATTTTGTAAAAATGATTTATATTTTTAAATCGTATAATTTATAAAATTTTAAACTACACATCCCAATATTTTATAAAAAAAATTAAAATTTTATAAAATTGGCTTATATTTTGTAGATCGTACAATTTATAAAATTTTACACTACATATTTCAATATTTTGTAAAAATTAAATTGATTAATTTATTATTTTTAATTTCCTTCAAATTTTTTTTTTAAATCCTTTTATATTATTACTACTTTTTAATTAATAAAAATATTTAAAATTATTATTTCATATTATAATTTGGGAAATAATATTCCAAATTATAATTTTGGGTTTAATTTTTTTTATTCTTATTATTACTAATTTTTAAATTTCCTAAAAAATAATTTTTTGTTTTTATTTATATTATTACTTCTTTTAAAATTAAAATAATATTTTACAGTATTTTTCCAATAAATAATTTGTCCAACATTATTTCAACTTATTACTACTTTTAAAATTAAAAAATTATTTTACAGTATTTTTTCAAATTATAATTTGTCCAAAATTATTTCAACTTACAATTTAAAAAAAAATATTTTTTCATTTTATTACTTTCTGTCCAACATTTAGCTCCTAATTTTTTTTGGCGGGAAACTATTGTGGCTACAGTAGAAATACCTTATTATTTGGATAACCCATTATTATAGGTAGAATAGATTATTTTGCTATAAATACATCATTTTTTCTATTTTCTATTTTCATATTTTTATATAATATTTATTATTAAATCAATTTAGTTATTTTTTATTAATAACTTATTATTTATTTATTAAATCAATTTAGTTATTTGTCTCAACGTTTTTTTTTTCTTTTAGTTTTTTATTTACATATTTTTTTTTTAATTTTTAAGTTTTTAAAATTAATATTTATTGTTATTTAAAAATATAATTTTTAATTTTAATAAATTTTATTATTTAAATTACAAATTTTAAGTTTTTTATTTTGGATATTTTTATTATTTTAAAATTATTATTTTTTTATTATTTAAAAATATGAAATGAAATCTACATTAATATAGTTAATTTTAAAATTAACGGAGAAATCCTTAATTGATCCAAAAATAAAAAATAAAGAAATAATTAGACTAAATTAAAATACATGATCTAAGTTAAACTTTTTGTTAAAAATAAAGACCTCAAATTGAGTATTTTTCCCATCTAAAGCAAATGTCATATGTTATGTACATTTTTAATGAATAAGTAGGTTTACTTTTTTTTTTTTTTTTTTTATCAATCAAGGTGAGATTATTGAGATAATATTCAATAAATAGTGTTCAAATATATAAATTACATACGAAAAGATATTTTATAAACTTATTTGAAAAAATATATTTTTATGTTGATAAATATTATATAAATAAAATATATATATATGTGTGTTATTATTGCTCATATTTGGAGAATTAAAATTGAAATAAAGACGTTTTGAGAAATCTTATTTAACACATTTGATTTCTCAAACTAATATTTTTTTCTTTTCGAGAGAAGAAAAAAAGAAAGTTAATGGAGTGTTTGGATAAAAATTCTATTTTAAAAATAAAATTTTAAAAATGTCATTTTAAAAAATTATCATGTCTAATTAAATTTTTTTTTATTTTTAAATTTTAAAATGACATTTTAAATTAATCACTCAAATACTCAAAAAAATATTCAACATTTTTTAAACTTCATAATAATATTTTATATTTATTTTAAATATCCAAACACATTCTTAATATTATAAAATTGGTAAGTCGCTATTATTGGCAGGCTTTTTGTGGTGTATGTATGATGGCAATGGGTATGTTTTGCTTGGAAGCAAAAACTCAAATTTGCACAAATTCGGCCGAGAAGCATGTTATTTTGCTATTATATCTTATTTTTTTATTATTAATTTTTACTATAATTTTAAAATTTAATTATAATTTTATATTTAATTATAGTTGTTAAGAAAAAATATTAATTAAAAGATAGAAAAATTAATTTGAATTTATTATATCATATTATCAATTTTAAGTTTAAATTTTAATTGAAATCTTTAATTTTACAAATTTAATTAATTATAGTTTATTAAACATTTTTGCAACGCAACTAATTCAAAATTTGAAAAACTGGATTCCTAAAAAAAAAAAAAAAAAAATTGGAATTGAGAGACAACTAGACAAATATTGATAGTTAAGTTATGAAAGCTTCTCAGTGAATCATTTACAATAAGGCATCAATTTACTGATGTAATGCATGAATTAATATTTGCAAAATATAACATTTAAAATATTGATTAATAATATATATATATATATATATAAATATCTTTTTAATTTCATTTTTTTTTAGTATTTTCATTAGCCCTTTTAATAGGAAAAGGGGGAGGGTGAAGGTGCAACATATTTGTCGTGAAGGGAACATGCGGTTGACTGCCTAACTAGGCTGTTGAAGGCTCAGTTTATATAATTTATTACTTTAAAAAAATTAAGTTTACATTTTTATCATTTTATATCATATAAAAAAATATATTCAATTATTAATTTGATAAAAGATTTATAAAAAAAAAAAGAGATTTTTTTACAGAAAATAAATTTCATTAAAGATAAATAAATACAAAGCTAATAAAATTATAGGGAATCCTAAATACGTTATAGAAATTCAGAAAAACTATACCAATGATTACGCCATAGTTGATAAAATCGGATCGGATTGGTTGGTCGAATCGAAAAAATTAAAAATTAAATGGATTGATCGGGTCAATTTTTGAAAAATTTATTCCTAAAAAATCGGTTAAAAAACCAGTGAACAGACCGATTAACTAATAAATTGGTTGAATCGGATTGATTTCTCCGGTTCGACCGGAACATTTTTTTTAATTTTTTTTTTTAATTTTTGATATATAATAATAAATATGAAATTAGATTTATTTTCATCATATGTATAATAAATGTCAAATTATATATATATATGTATATCAGTTTTTTCTCTATTTAATCGGTTCGACTTTAATCAAACTTCTAACTCTCTGTTTTTATCGATTTTTTAACCGGTTCAATTTTGAAAATATTGATAAGGGCAAACAAATTTCAAATTTAAATCAGAGTAAATTTGAAAATTCTATTGATAAAGTCCAAATATCAGTGGAACAGTTAAAAAGTGATTTAATAGTTACTGCCTCGTAAGTTAGTATTCTCAATTTAATTCACTATAAAAATAGAGCTAAATAGCTTAAAAAAATAAGAAAAAGAAATCACAATAAACACAATATATATACACCGCAAAAATAAGGAAAACAGTATATCCATGAACGCGAAGAATTTGAATTTAAAGTAGAATAAAGTTATGGTCAAATTATAAAATGACAAATAAATACATAATTATATGAAAAATTTTGCATATAATATATAATTACTTTTTCTTAGTATGCACATATAAAATATATATTAATAACACATTTTTATTACTAAAGTAATTTTTTTTTTATTTTTCTTGATGATTATAATTATAGTCTTTACCTATTTATAATTATATATAGGTTATATTATTTTTTAATTTTTGAGATTTGAATTAATTAACACTTGATTTTATTAGACAATTTGATCATTTCATTAAATTTTTTTATTATTTTTCTGTTAAATTTTAATAAAATGATTAAAATATTTTTATTTCTTTATTGTCAGATTTTCATTTTTGAATAAATTCTAAAATTTAACTTAATTAATACTTACATCTTTATTTTTTAAATTTAATTAAAATAAAAATATATATAATTTTTTTTGTATGAAATATTTATAAAGATTTTTTTATTTTTGTATATCTAATTTAAAATTAAAATAAATAAAATTATTTTTATTTAATTTATTTTCTTTTTATATTTAATTTAAAATTATAATAAATAATATTACTTTTCATCTATTGAAAATTACTTTTTATATATTCAATTAAAATACTCACTTTTTATATATTTA
Source organism: Aleurites moluccanus (assembly GCA_948193065.1). Lineage (NCBI taxonomy): Eukaryota > Viridiplantae > Streptophyta > Magnoliopsida > Malpighiales > Euphorbiaceae > Aleurites > Aleurites moluccanus. The sequence goes on along the minus strand of CANXYC011519418.1, from coordinate 13,686 downwards.
ATTAAAATAACTATTTTTATATATTTAATTAAAATTAAAATAAGTTTTTTGAGTAATTAAAATTAAAACAATTTAAAATATATATTTTTCCTCTTATTTTTGATATATTTACAAGGTCATTTTTTTAAATTTAATTAGATATACACAAATTAATCTTCAATTGATAAAAAATAATTTTATTTATTTTAAATTTAAATTAAATATCAAAAACAAGAAACTAAATTAAATAATTAAATTAAAATTATTTATTTTAATTTTAATTAAAAATTAAAATTTATTTTAAATTTTGTTGTAATAATAAGAGAAAAAGCAAAGGAAACATGTCATTGTGATTGTTTATTATATTTTAATTTTCATTTTAATTTTTTAATAAAAAAATAAAAAATTATATGAAATGATCAAATTGTCTAATGGAATCAAAGTACATTGACTAACATATTAATTTTTTAAATAATAAAAATATAAATATTCAATTAAGTTAAACTTTAAGAACTAAAAGTAATTTATCTTTATATATATTGTAACTTAAATAAATAACTTATGTTATTTATACATTATTAATAATTAATTTTATAATATTTCTGAAGTTTATGGTATATTTTATTGAAAGTCAGCTTTTAATTATAAATCTGAAAGCTTGTTGTTGAAAATATAAACAGAGTTTTTTGTTTTGCCTGTTACAATTAAACAACCCTAAAGTTGCCATCTTTGTAGTTCCTACTCCACTTAACCCAAATCTGTAGAATATTGTATGAATCATCACTAACTTTATAAGCTCCAATCTTACCTAAATCCATCCATGTTTCACTCATGCTTTACACTATATCCATTTCAATTGGCAGATTTAGATAATAAACCACTTCGTTTCATTGATGGTTGGCCACAATACTAGAACTCCGATTGGGTTAGCTACCAGAAGCCAGCGTTTCAACTCTAAACAACCATTTCAGCTCTTTGATGAGATAAATTGGAATTTTAAATGGTATTCACAGTGAGTTATGTCTGATAAGCTAAATTAGAATTTCAGCTCAAGACATTGACTATCATATCATTAAATGCTAATCATTGCCCATCACTGACTGCTAATCGTAGCTAGTAAACCAAACCTGTATTAAGCTGTGGGGTATCATCCTAACTAACATTCCATTTCTTTTAATGAAATTCAAATCAAACAAATGTCAGCCACCAGCATGTCATTCAGGGTAAAAATTACTATTATTTCATCCATTTTAACTTGGAAATAATATAGGCATGGTGCATAATGTAAGATATATTTCACCGTGCCAGCCCTATAATCATAATGTCCATGAAACTTTTCAGCAGCAAAAAGAATTAGTCCTTTTTTCATTACGGCGACAATGGCACAGCTAGCCAATCCAAGCTAAACATAGGCAGCAACACAGCTCTACATGTTTTATACACACTGAAAATAATATTGATATGCAGATTCACAATTGAAATCAAACATTTATCATTTTTTTTTTCATATATGATGATTTGTCTTGAAACTGTTACTGATAAATCGTGATCATGTTTCTCGCCTCCTTTTTCCTCCTCTTCTCGCTCCAATAGTTTGGCTATGTTACACAATGGTTAGGTTAGGTTAGGATGGAAAGACACTTGTATAAATGACTGTAAATGATCTAGAAAGTTACACATGCAAATAATCATTCCAAACAAATGTAGTAACAACGGTGTTCAACTAGCAAAAATTACACCAAAAATGCTCATAGATATCTGTGAAGGTCCTTTGACCACTGTATCTGAGAGTACAACCAGTAATGGAACACACAAAGGCTGCATTCCACCCCTATGCAGACACTGACAGTAGAAAAGGGTTTAGTTAGACAGGCTCAAATTTACAATAAACTTTGTCAAATGATGAAAACATGCGCAGGAATGCCAGGAAATATTTATCTTAAACAATAAGCATGCACCCACTAGATACATACATCAAGAAGCACCTAAAACAGGGGCAGAACTGTGCACGAGTTTGGGGGGTCATGGCACCCCCAAACTTACCAAAATTCAAATTTTCACACATATATTTTTTATATTTATGCATGTTGGCCCCCCAAAACTTTTAGATTTTAGTTTTTCACTCGTAATTTTTGTACATTTTTTCATAAGATAAACATTAGCCCCTCTAAATTTTTCAAAATTTTATTAATTACATGTTTATTTCAAACATTTTCCATTATAAAATATTATACTAAATCATCAAATTTTTTTATATTTTATTTGTCACTCGTATTTAATATATATTTTTAGAATTATAATACACTGAAATTTGAAATAATTCATGTTGAAAAAATTTTTTTATATCATTTTTACTTCTAGCCCCCCAATTTTTCAAGTCTAGTTCCGCAACTGACCCAAACAATTCCGCTTCATCTATTTGATTTAAGATAATCAAGTCAATCTCAATAACTAAATGGGAACAATAGATACTATCAGTTCTTTTTATCAATTAAATTTCTAACTTTGAATGGCTAAATTTTTCTAAACCACTTAGAAACTCTTTCCAATGACATTTTTGCTATATCGTCACAAATTGATTTGGCATTCTAAGAAAACCATTTAATTTAAAAAATAAGTATAAAAACAACTGAGTATCTGATTCTGGTTACGCAATGAACTCTGAGCCATTTCCAGTTGCTGGTGTATAAAGTTATTGCATTTGTTAAACTAAAATCTGACGTAGAGTTCAAAATCAAGTCTAGTAGCAATAAAAAGCCAATAAAACTGGTAAACAACAGCATCCTACGACCTCAGCATAATAAGCATAATTTTTTTCTAATTGATATAACAAAAAGAAGCTCCAAGATATACCTTTGTTCATGATAAAAAACTTCCAAAGTGTCAGCTATTTCTTCCCTCACTCAATGTGGAACTTATTTCTGAGTGGTGGAACTGGATGACCAGAAGACTGTCTGATCTCACAGCCAATCTCAACCCTCCATCAATCTATGATTTTCCTTTGAACGGTCCATTTTGAAAGATACGCTCAGACCATCCCCTTCACTGACGCAAACAGGTGGATGCAACAGGAAAACCTGTCAAATAAACACAAACGTTAAATACAAAGGATAATGCAACTGAAGAAGCAACCAGCCATGGCAGATGGCATACAGAACAAATGCAAGAGTAGCAAACTTAGAGTTGACAACCCATAGGAAAAAAAGATACAGTACTCTTTCTTCTTGTCCTTTCTCACCCCAACAACAACCACCCCCCACCAACACCCCCCCAACCCCCTCTTTTTCCCCTTCTCCTTCTTCCCCCTCTCTCTTTTTCTCTTCCCCTCTCTCCCTCAATTTTAATTTTTTTTTCTTTTTTGGCATCATACAAATGCTCCATCACTAAAAGACAAAAATAAAAGGGGGAATTTCAGAAATATGTGGTGACCATATAAACAAACCCAGTAAATGAAATACACACAATGCCAAGCAACAAGCCACTGAACTCATGCCACATAATTTTTTAATCCAAGATCTGCACAGCATAAATTATGCCCTTGCTACAACAAAAGTCTTGAAAAAATTTTGTACAATTGCTTATCTCAAAATGTTTGTTTAACAATTTAAGCATCTCTGTCAACTTGACGGGTGAATATAATCATGGACTTTTCCCCGTACCTGCTGGCCCCAATGTGTGCCATTATCTATACTTGGAGCAGTTATCAACTCAATCTCTTGCTGAGCTGGATCATCCTTTCTTCCCTTCGCAAAAGGAGTTATATAATGCAGACATTAACATGCTACAAAAATAAGGAATACTGATGCTCAACTTACTTGAAAATGAACATCAAACCATCCACCAAATCCACAGAGAGTGTGTTCCATAGTGATTGATGACAAAAAGTTTGATCTGACATTAAGGATGTCATTAACAGTGGCCGTTAAACAATCTATGTCCATTATAATGGCAGCTGTACCTATAACTTGATGTGGATGAAGGTTTTGCCACATTGATGTCTACAGAAAATTCATAGCAAATCCTCTTAAAATAATGTTTTATTAAATAATATTGCATAATATTTTTAATATATTAAACGTATTTACATTTTAATTTTGTTTAATTGATGTTTTGTATGTTTGAATTTATTAATATTTTTTAAATAAATTTATTCTTGTTTTCAAATATTATTTATGAATTTTATAAAATTAGATAAATTTAGCAATACAAATGTTATGCAATATTATTTAATAAAACATTAGAAATTTAACTTACATAAAAATATGAGTGTACTTAAATAGATTCAATCCAATAAATACAAAGACTTTCAAGAAACTCTAATAATCTTATAAACATCTCTGCATTTAAAAATTCAATACATGAATCAAATGTAAGTTTAAATAAACAATTTGCATGTATTAAAAGAACAATTATTATTTTTTAACATAATAAAACAAATAAACACTAATACATAGTTTTGAATGATAAAAATTAGAAATATATATATATATATATATATTAGGGATAATTAAGTAATTATATTATCGGGTCCTCACAGGGACGGGGCCCATTGCCATCTCCAATATAGATATCCAAACTTCCACCCCGAACACAAATGCATGGCTGTGACAGAGTGGTGAACATGCTATGTGGGCTAAAGCTCCACCAGCAGGAATTTGTATCATATAGATAAACTTGGCTATCTATAACAAAACCACAAGGCTTTTGCAAAAGTTAAGATTTTGAATAGCACTGACATTAAGAAAATAAATAAATAAAGGGTCATATGCCAATATTTAAACTTGGGATTCCAACTTCATAGTATCAACTTCGAACCACATGAATGGGGATATGGGGGCTATAGGATGGGGTACCTCTTGTTGTGAGCCAAACCATTTGAACTAAAAGAAAAAGAGAAAGAAGCATTTTCAAGGTATGACCCAAATCCAGAACTAACCTCCAGATAATACTTTCTTTGCTCTTCACTGAAAGGCTTAGTTAAAACAACCATATCAACACCATAGTAACTTTTGGTGTCCTCCACAAAATTATACCAATCATTCATTGCTCCATCATAATAACTCTTTTTGTTATCTCCCAATCCAGACTGAATAGGTACCATCCATACGCGAGCATGACTTGGATACCTATCATATTACAACAATTAGAATATTAGATAGTTAATCAAAATTTTGATACTAAAGTGGGAATGCAGAGGTAATATCCTATGAGAGATAGCAAGAAGAAAACAAGCTATGAAACTAGTAGTTGCAACAGCATAATATTAGCAGCAAAGAAGGCACAAAACGGTGCAAAGATATTTGAAATATCATATGCATAACAATGAATTGCTTACATGACTCCACTTGGCTTGAGCCAGCAGTCACGAGCACATATCACTGAATCAAAAATAGATTCACGGAGAAGGAAGTACCCCATCCACTCCGAAATGATTACATTAACTGCCATAGACCAAAAGAAAATCTTCTATATTATTCAAAATCATGAACAATTCAACTAGTCAATTTTAAACATAAACATAAAAAAAAAAGCCATAACTAAAATAACAAAACAAAACCTTTCTCCGGCAAAGTGACATCCTCCATGGAACCCTCAATCACTTCAACAATATGTTGAAGATTATTTGCTTTGACTAGTTTACGGGCATGCTCTGCCATCTTAGTCGCTTCCACTGCATAGACCTTCCTTGCACCTGCTTGTGCTGACCATATTGCAAGAATGCCACTTCCTGTCCCTACATCCAACACTGTCAACACAACATATTCACAAAAATTAGCTCCGACCCACAACTAAACACCAAAATCAAAATGTAGAAATCACTTTCCTGAGTTCTGACTCTTGACCACATCCCAAAATCAAAATGTAAAAATTACAAACAAGCATATCAAAATAAGAAGAAAGGGAGAGAGAGAGAAATTGCTTGTAAATATATATAGAAACCGTAAGAATATGGAAATAGAAATAAATGCTAGTACCTTTCCATTAAAGTGTTGTTTGTTCTAAAAAATGGCGTTATAATAAGCGTCCATGCGGACTCGATCGGAGAGCATCTCTTTCTGGTGACAGAGAAAGGAGTAGGTTGCAGAAATAGCTGGCGAAATCTACGCCTTTGTCCACCGTCGCCGCCGCAACTGCTCCGCCATTGCTACTGGCTGCATGGTCGCCGTTCTGGTGGCTTCCCATGTGTATGGTTTCGCCCTTCGGACGGCGACTTCCCTGCGTACCGTCAAAGAGATAAGATAGGGTTTAGGGCAACGCCGCGATAGAGTTTTGTCGTGGTTTGGGTCTTAGAAATTGGCAGCAAATAGTGCCATGTCAGATCCTGATTTTATTTTTTATTTTTTTTATCGTTGGATTGCAAAATGCTTCGGATAGTTAGGGAGTAAGAGATTATCTTCCTAGGCCTTGCCAGACTGCAAGAAAACGACGTCGTTGACGATAAAGAATAGGGTCCTATTTGATAACATCATACAATACTTTAAATTTAAAATTTTGAGCATATAACATTGTTTTAAAATTAAAAATCACTTATTATTTAGTATTTAAAATTAAATTATTCAATAGTGTTTTTAAGCTTGATGTTGATTTTAATGATAACAAAACAATATAAATGTGTTATTTGAGTTAACATTTTGTTTGAGTTGGTTAAGTCATGAGAAATTATGACCATTGCTCAATTACAGTTTAACACATTCAAAAGGATTTGAATGACATTTAAAGAGAAGTCATTGAGTGCACATGTTTAGGGGGAGCAAAATTGGAGAAGTGCAAGAAGACAAATTAGGTTGCTGAATTTCGGTATATCGCGGGCGCGATGTTAGGAACAAGTTTCGTCACAGGTGCGACAAAGTCAGTTACAATCTTGAAAAGCTTTTGATAGCTGGCACGAAATTAATTTGAAATTTTCTAAAAACTCATATAAGCTAAAAGTAACCAGTGTCACATCTGTCGTGGATGCGACAACCAGAGTCGCAGGTGCGACTTTCACCAGTCGCTGGTGCGATAATAAAAAGTCACGGGTGCGAAATTAAATTCAGAATATCTTTAAAAGTTTCAGTAGCCTCAAGGTGAACAGTGACACAAAAATAGCGGGTGCGACAAGGACAGTCGCAGCCGCGACTAGTGATATTCAAAGGCATGACTCCGGAAAACTGACAGTTTTGCATAAAGTCTGATTTTATACCAAATTTTGTATAAATTGAGAGAAGATATTAGGACAAGACATATATGGATGGAAAGATATGGATGTCTAATTTTAGGAACAAAAATCAGATTGAGCATTGGACATTGAAAAATGAAGATATGAATTTTTGAAGAAATTATGCTCAAGCTAGAAGACTAGGATAAAGTAGATATGATAACTTTAAAATATTTTTGGGAATTATAAAAGAAGAATTTGAGCATAAAATTTCTCAAGATTGAAGCTCTAGATGTCTAGTTTCATATGGAAAAATAATCAAGTTATTTCGAGCTCTATAGAAGGAGAAATTGAAGAATTAGTGAAAAATACTCAAACTATCTTATAAATTAGAGCAATAAAATGTTATGATTTTTTAGGACATTAATATGGATTATTTTGGAGTTGACTTAAACTACAAAGTTGTAGTAGATATATGAAAGTTTCCAATGCAAAAAACAGTACATGATTTGGAGTTGTATAACTCAAGTTATAATAAAACTAAATTGCTGCTCTGACAGGGATAAAAGTCGTGGGCGCGACTCAGGCATAGCCGCCGCAACCGCCGCATTTCTGACAGAAAACTAGCCGTTGAAAATGGTTCTAACAACTATATTTTAGATCCTAACGGTTATATTTGATCCAAGCCTATAAATACAAGATAGTATGAAGCTCAAACAGGTTGGAAAACTTGATATTAACAAGAGATTAAGTGTTTGAGAGATTAAATCAAATTAATTCTTGTATTTACTTGAAATGTGCTGAAATTATTTAAGCATCTTTAGTTGTGCTACTTTTTGAGTGTTGGGAAAATTCTTATAAGGGATTTTTCTTTTTCTACTCTTTTGTATTTCTATTGGGTTTAAGTGTGAGTCATAGAAAATACTTGTATAGGTTTGAGTGTAAGCTTTTGAGAAAATACTTGTAAAGGTTTTAGTATGAATCTTGAAAACACTTGTAAGATTTGAGTGTGAACCCGTAAAACACTTGAGTTTAATCTTGCACCCGTAAAAGGATCGGTTAAGAGAATTCTCAAGTGTTATCTTGAGGAGTGGATGTAGACAAGGTTGTCGAACCACTATAAATTCTTGTGCTCTTTTTTCTTTCTTTCTTTCCTTAAATTAAATTTTTATTTGATAAAAATTCTGCAAACAACCAATTCACCCTCTCTCGATTGTCAAAGGGACTAAAAATAACATTTAATTATCTTAAAACTCTCAATTATACTAATTATAGCTTAAAATTTACACCAGATATAATAAATATTAATTTTTAAATATTTTATTAATTTAAAATTATAGCATTTATATTATTAATCATTACTTAATTTTTAATTTTATCAAATATCATCTTAAAATGTTAAAATATAATTTTATAAATTATATTTTTCACGAAAGTAATTAAATTTTTAAATATATTAACAATTTAATATATCAATTATATTATTTAATAACTAATTTTTTTAAAGAATAAAATTAACATTAATTAAAAAGAAAAATACATGAGAATAATAAAATTAATATATCTAAACCATCATTTTTTATCCCACCTTTATGTTATAAAGTTTGAGTAAAAAAACACAATCAATTTTATAGAGAAAATAAACCGTCGAAACCATGGATAAAGAGAAAATAAAATCACTTTACCCTCTTTAATATATCATAAAAGAGAGTGACTCAATCTAAAATTTGATATACTAAATTTAAAATCTAAATTTTAAATAAACTAAATTAAATTTTATTAAAAATTGGTGGCCTTAAAGCACAGTAGCACAAGAGATTCGCTAAGAAACACAAAACAACTCTATCTAAGAATTGTAAAACCCATAGAAATAAAACAGAAGGAGATCGACAAAAAATGCCAGCAAAACTATTGAATGTTTAAAGTTTGAACACTTAATTTTTAATTTTATTAAATGCTACTGTTTTTTTTTCCGGTAAAACTAACAATGTTCACTGAAAATTAAAAAAAAAAAAAACAAAAAATAAGGGAAAAAGGGACTAACAAATGTCCATAAATACAATGGCGGAGCTACATGGGCCATGGCCCCTGAGCAGATCTAAATGGGCCGAGCTCGACCCAAAACCCAACTCCAATCTAATAAATTGGCCGAAAAACCGGTTGACTGAACCAGAAACTTATCAAAACTGGCGAAAAATTTGAATTTCAGATTGAATTCGAAACGAATCCAAGATAGTTGACTCCCAAGTCAATCTTTTGAAAAGTTCAAACTTAAATCCAACTTGAACTGAATTGATATCAGGCATACCCCAGCTCCTATTTAATATTTACGTATAATTAAAAATAAATTTTTATTCAATAAAATTAAAATTACCTGTAAAATTATAAGATTATAATCAGAATCTTATTACTTTATCTTTCTTTCAAGATAAATTTTATTCTGGAATGTTAAAAAATATTCATTTTAATTTTATGAATTTAAATTTATGGCATTAATTATTAATTTATTTCTAGAAAACAATTTAATTACTTTGCTTCATTATAAAGTATGAAAATTGAATATTTCATCTCTAAAATAAATAAACTATTTACTTTAGTTCTGTTGCAAATTAAAGCCCTTGGAAATAATACTAACAGCAACAAGTCAACAACCCAAAAACCTTTGAAATCTAATTTGGCAATTGATTCAATACAAATCATAAAAATGAAACCTACCACATTGCAGATATTATACCAAATGTTTCTCATTCAATAACACAGTACAAAGGAAGAAACCTTATATGATATAACTTTATAAATTAATACTCGATAAATTAATAATTCTATTATATAATAATATTTTACAGTCTCAACTCAAGTTAATGAATTAAATTAATATAATTTCAATAAATTAATAAAATAATTTTTTTTAAAAAGCTTTTACATAATTATATAGTCTCATTCATATTATAAATTTATAATTTATTAATATTATATATATAATATATTAAGATATATATTTTATTAAAATATGGCTCTAAAAATTATTTTAAATCTAAGTAATTATATTATATTTTTTGTGTTTCCTTCATTTAATTCATATTCAATTCATTACATATATTTTTTCAATTTATTTAATTGATCATATTTTTTTTTTTCATTTCAATTAGTTCATATTCAATTAATCACATATTTTTTTATTCTATTTTAATTAATTCACATTCAATTGATCATATATTTTTTTTTAACTTATTTAATTTATATTGAATTGATTATAAGATTGATAAAACACAATGAATTTTTAATTGATTAAATATATATATTTGATAAATTATAAATAGTCTCTATAAATTAATAAATTATTAATTTAATTTTTTTTAATTAATAGAATTTAAGAGTATTAACGATATTAATTTATCAATTCTCGTAAAATCATTATATAATAAATTAAAAACAAATATTAACAAATTTCCAATTTTGGGTTTCACCAGATTATTATATAAGTTATATAATATAGATTTAATAAAATAAAATAATTTAATACAAATATATTAAGCAAAATTATCAATAATTAATTACAAAACAAAAAGAAAGAACAAAATCTTAACTTGAATTGACATCAATACACACCATTAACTTGATGAATTGCTCTACACCATATACATACGGTCCAAGAGAAAAAGAATAGAGTTCATTTCCTACATAAGTAGAAGAAGAAAAAATTGTTACACGTAAAAACACTAAAAGAATAACGGCAACAACAATAACACTAATAATAATAATAATAATAATCGATCTTAAAAGAATTATAGACATTATATATATTCAGCTGGATGCCCCAATAATATTAGTGCTAACTAATTTACTTTAACTTGTGCTCACATGTCCGAAATGCGACAAAAATGTTGTTGGAGATTACATGTGAAACACGTGATCTCGAGATTTTTGTGATATAATTCTATATTCCTCCCTCCACATTTGACTGAAAATTCTTTATTTGTAAGAAAAATGCTAATTAATTTACTTAGTATAATTTGAATGTCATACTATGCCAATAGTATATTTGGCAAATTATACAAGTCTCTCTGATTAGGAATAAGTACGAAGATATAAAGATTGAGGCTCCAACTCTTAAGTTTAATCATGATCAAGCAAACTTTATGGATTTAAGCTTCAATTATTAGAATTGAAAGAAATTTATAATTCGAAAATAATAGCTTATGATTTAGAAATGTCCTCGAGCTCAAGCTCAAGCTCAAGCTCAAGATCAATAAAAAAATCTACATGTTCTCATTAAGATAACATTTTGAGCGATTTTCAAAGTTTGATCATCTAAATATTTCTTCATTATTAAATTATTCGATCAAGGAAAATAAATTGAATTTATTCCATCAACCACTATGAGTTATTATTCAGTGTCATAGTCAAGGACAATGCACAACATGATATATTTTCATGTTTTAGTCAATGGACAGTTAACATAGTATAAGGTGCTTGACAAGTTATTTTTCCAGTTACACGTGAACTTCTCTCTGATAAAACACGTGTCCTACAGAAGGATCCAACGATTCACAATTGGGATATAAACTGGCACTCCCAACTACCATTATGCTTAGTTTCATTATACAACTTCTAATCTCTCTCTCTCTCTCTCTCTAAAATCATAGGCAAAGCCATGGTTGGACAAGGAGACACATGCCCCTTGAATTTTAATTTTTTTTTTAATATTTTGATAAATCATTATTTAAACTTAATTAACACTTTCTTCTCTATTTTTTTATAAACTCATTAATTAATTTATATATTTTGATTTCGCTAGTATAATTGATCATTTCGTTAATTTTATTATTAAAATCATATAGACTTGTACGCTTGCCTATAATTAATTTGGGGTTTGGCTAAATAGTTCAATAGAATTTGATATTTAATATGTTAAGTATTGTAATTAGTTTATAAGATTTATTCAATAAATTAAAATGTTTATAGTGGAATATAATATTCAAATCATCACTTAGTAAATAAAAAAGAAAAATAATAGATTTTAAAAAATTTATTTTTTAGACAATATAATTATATTCAATTTTTTATTATTTTTTACATCAACCCTTGTCATTCTTAAAATTATTTTCTCTCGATGATTAATTATCAACTTTCTTAAAAAAATTTAAATTCAACCAATTAAATTTGACATGAGAAAGATTTTGGCAAATCTAAATTTAGTACTTTTCATGATTATGTTAATCTTACATGTCCACAAGCTCTAACGCCATCTATATCACCAAGATTATTTAATTTGTCCACCAATTAAATAATTAGTGAAGATAGTCATTTACAATGTAAAAGATGAGAAGTTTGACATGAGATTATTCTAATTTCCAAATGATTTTGCCCAACTCTATCCGTTATGATATTGATTACTAACTTTATTAATATTATAAAGGGTGTTCGGATAAACATATAATAATGTTAAATGATTTTTTAAATATTTAAATGATTAATTTAAAATAACGTTTTGAAATTTAAAAATAAAAAAAAATTAAACATGAATTTTCTTTTTAAAACGATATTTTCAAAATTCTATTTTTAAAATAAAATTTCTATCTAAATACCCTCATAATTTCAGAATAAGAGAAAAAAAACTTTATTAATGTTCTATGCTGACATCAAAGTATAAGTATAATATATTATTTATATTTTAATGTATTCTTAGTAAATGTTGATTTATATTGAAAAATAAATAAATTTAATATAATGTTTGAAATATAACTCAAATAAAAAAGAAATAGATTTATAGTAAATTTAAATAATTATGTAATTCGGTTTATATCCAAACTCGGGTGCTGAATCTCTTAAATGCTCCAAAGTCCAACTAGTGAGAAAAAAATTAGGAGATATATTGGTAGATAATTATATATATATATATTTTTTTTATAAAATACCATATATCCGTTTAAAACTGTATAAAACTGCCTTTTAAATTTTCCAAAGCAATAATGTTAATGTATAAAGTACTTATACCAACACCAATGAGGTGTTTTCCTCTAAAAAAAAAAAAATTTCAAGTGTAATTTAAGTGATAAAATACACTTGTATCTCATAATGAGATCTCATAATTGAACTGTTGAAAATGACATATTAGGAGAGACAGTCATAAAAGTCTAAATTAGAAAAAAAAAATACTTATACCAAAGGTTATTGTAGAAATTTTTAGTATAAATTTAAGAGGTGGGAGAACCCATTTTATTTTTAGTCTAAAAAATTTTAAATTTTAATCAATGTTTATTTTGACAGTTATCTCTATAAGGCCATTTCCAATCACACGGCAAAATGGTGTGTAACGCCATTTTACCGCAAACGTAGCATTCCAACCGTGTGTCATTTTGCACTGCAAAATGGCGCTGATGCACAGTAAAAGACCAATTTGGTGTTTTACTGTTCATCAATAGTATTTTTTTTATTTAATTTATATGTATAAAAATATTATAATTAAAATAATAATTTTACAAATAAGCCCATATTTTTTTAAATTTTATTATTTAATTTTTAATTTATATAAATAATTAATTTTAAAAATTTGATTTTATAAAAAA
>CANXYC011519273.1:0-25489 GCA_948193065.1 Aleurites moluccanus | reverse complement strand
CACTGAAAACTCTTTTATTCAGAAATTATCGGACTTAACAATTTACACCTTCCATTAATTCTACTCTTATGGCATTTCCTCATTAATATCAACACTTACTCTTCCAACACATGTAACAGGTTTGGCACATTTTTCCATAGTGTCAGAACATATAAATCATTTCATAATTTATAAGAGAGCTTTATCAAAACTTATTATATTATATATTATAATGAAAGAATTAATTATTTAATTTATTTTCAAAAAATTTATGAGATTTAAGAGAGTATTTCACATAGATTTTTTTTATTAGTATTATTATCATTATTAGAAATTTTTGTTATTTACATTTCAAAAAAGAAAAAAGAAAAGAAAAGGAAAGTAACGACACCGTATCGCAATATATATAAAATTACAAAATTACCCTACTCTTCTCCTTCATTTATTAGTAGAACTTACGCCGCTACCGCCTTCTCTAGATATATCTTACCCTCACTTACTCGGTAACCAAGCACCGCCAATTCTTCCTCCAAACCCGCGATGGCCACAATCAGTCTACGGAAAGGCAACACCCGGCTCCCGCCGGAGGTTAACAGAGTCCTCTACGTCCGAAATCTTCCCTTCAACATATCAAGCGAGGAAATGTACGATATCTTCGGCAAGTACGGAGCGATTCGCCAAATCAGAATTGGCACGAACAAGGACACTCGAGGCACAGCGTTTGTAGTTTATGAAGATATCTACGATGCCAAAACAGCGGTGGATCACTTGTCGGGTTTCAATGTTGCGAATAGGTATCTGATTGTTTTGTATTATCAACAGGCGAAGATGAGCAAAAAGTTTGATCAGAAGAAGAAAGAAGAAGAGATTGCTAAGATGCAGGAGAAATATGGAGTTTCTACTAAAGATAAGTAAACCCTTTCAATTTGAAAGAAGAAAAAAAGAAGAAGGTATTTTGTGTTTGGACTTTTCGGGTTAGCGTTAGGGTTTCTTATTAAATTGTTGCATTCAATAACAATGTTGTATTACTTTATGTCTATTTTATGATTGTGTGATTGATGAATTTGGGTTAGATTTCATACTGGAACTTGTAGCTGTTTGGTTGATATTGTTGGGAACTTTGTATAGTTTATTAATACCAAAATTGATTATAAACAATCATAGAATTTGCAGTACGTCTTATCAATGGGGTTCTGTCAATTATTTTAGACCACTTAATTGTTTCTGTGATTGGTATGAATTTCTTTATATTTGATACTGATTAATATCTTTCAGTAGCCAATTCAAAAAAAAAATGGAGAAAGTAAGTTCATAGAAAACTATATCACATCCTTAAAGATCAGTAGGAAAAAGCTTATACGATGGTTTTGCATATTTCTGGATTATTGGCATATATTAGATGCTTGTTTCTCATTCACATCTCTACCTTTTGCCTAAAATTATTTGGTGACAGAGTGGAGTACATATACTATCAAATCAATTGAACCTTATCTAACACATATAAGGTCAAATATGGATGAACTAGGTGATGAAACCCACAAACCGAGGCAGGCATGAGTCATGATACTTGCTTATTGAGAGGTGTTTCTATACCTTTAAGATTATTGAAAATTAGCTCTTTATGAACTTTTTTTATGACTCCTTTGATCTTAAGTGAACTTGCTTACCAAAAATTTGTATAAATCATAAATGTGAGGGATGAGGGTGGGGGACTGGGGGGATCCTTCACATGAAGCTTTGAATTGGGTATTGGTAGTGTGTTATTCTGCCAGACCATGCTCTTGACCCCTGATTGAACTACAAGCACGAGTAGGTAGGCAGCTAGGGAAGGGGTGGCTGGGATATGAGAATGAGTGGCTTGGCATTTAGGAGATGTTGAGAAAGAAGAAATTGTATTTATTTGTGCCCATTAGGTATCTCTGTAGGAGATTATATATGGCTTGCTGGGATTTTACTTGGTTCAGGTTGGTTATTGAAACTGAAGAAGATATGGTGCATTTGTTGCTAATTTTTTTTTTTAAAGGAATGAGGGACCATGTGTGTCTTCTCTTTTGGTTAAGATGTTAAGTAGAGGTGTCTAATTACAATTTCAGATTATTGAATTAAAACAAAAAAAAAATGGATGGAAATTGGATTTCATTAGTTTACATATCTAATAATTGAAGTTAATTAGTTTACATATCTAATTAGATTCTGCATTTGTTCTTTTGCTTCATAAATTTTGGGATTTCTTAATTAATTTGTGGAGCTTGTGAATTTTGGTTTGGTTGATTCTTTTATTTTACATGCATGGATATTGTTTTTGGTCTTATGGTTCTTTTGATGGTATGGTTATGTTGATCACTCAAAAGTAAATCAGGCCTATTACTGAGCTTCAGCTTGTTCCTAATTTAGAAGGATGGATTGATCTCGTAATGCATTAACACAACTTCCTAATATATCCAAGTGTGATTGGTATTGACTTCAAAATGCTTTTAATATATTGTTTTTTAACATTATAGAGCTTAGGAGACCATAATTTTGGAAAAACCAAATTTTCTATCTTTTTCTAAATCATGCTTTATCATAAGCGATTAAATTTTAAAAAATAAAAATAATTCAAAATGAAAATTTCAAAAATAGATCATTACTCAATTTCAAATAGACATTTTGGAGACTCATTTTTCATGGTTCCGCCTCTGTCACTTACTCTGCAATTTCTCAAACTCAGCCTCAGATTCTTTGAAGACACTGCAAAATAAGATCACATTGTACTATTTGTGTGTTTGAGAGATGGAAAAGCTACATATGTTTTGACTCGTACCATTTGTATTTTTTTTTTTTTTAAATCTCAAATTCCATTCAAGGTTGGGAAAGGACTGAAATCAAATCAAGTTCAAGCTTGGAAAAGAACAAAAACCAAGTCCAATTCAAGCTTGGAAAAGAATAAAAATCAAATCCAATTCAAGCTAGGAAAAAGACCACTCAGTGTTGAGCAAGTATATAAAAAGAGTGGGTTGCTATTCATTGTTTCTACCAATCTCAATAAACAATTTTATTCAACTAAAACTATAGTAGCTTCAGCATGGCTTTTACTTTGGAAAACTCTTTTGCTGCTTTAGATGATGAGGCCGCATTGAAACTAGCTGAAGCCGCTGCCACCAGCTCCCCCGCCGCCAAGACACAGCAAGACCAGAAGCAGAAGAAGAAGAAGAAGAAACCACGATCTGCCAAAAAGACTACAAAGAAACCACGAAGCCAAGCTGTTACTCCTACTGTGACAATGTCACCAAAACCTCTAATTCTTCCTGAAGAGGTTTTAAGGTGGAGGAATTTAATATTTAGTAAACCTAAAACCATCAATCAAGTTCAAGCTCAACCTCAAGCTCAGAGTAATAATGGCAAGAACAATTTCTGTAATTCTGACAAGAACGAGATGAAACCTGAAGAGAAAACAAGCAAAGGAATCCTGCTCAAGTTGTTGAAGCTCATCACATATCTACTCAAATAGCTTTTCCTGGAAAATTTATGGGTAACGTTAGTGTCAATCAAATTCAATGACCACCAAACCGTGAACAATCTTCTGTCAATCAAATTCAATATCAACCTTATTAATGTATAAAATGAGTTCTTCCACCAAAGTTATTGTTCTAATTAAATAATTATAAATCAAAATTCAGAATATTTAAACTAAATTTTTTGAGGTGTAAACAAGTTATCAATCTCAAATTTATTCAAATGTACTAAACAATTTTAAAATTTATATTAAATAATTTATTGCACGAATTCTCCAAATGTGGGGAGAGTTTCTTTTTGGAATATTTACATAATAACTTATACTATATATATGCTAAATATATATCATATCATGTAAAATATATATTATTTGCTTACATTTTTTTTTTTTTGTGTTAAAGTTAGAACTCAACATATAGTTTTATATAACACATTGGTTTCTGTATATAATTTTATGACACTTATTGTTTTTTTTTTTTAAATTACAATTAGGGAAACAGATGCCTTTTATATACCACACAAACTAAAATTTATTAAACATGTTTCATTTTCTATTACTTTTATTAGGAAAAAGACTCAAATATCTCTCATGTTTACCTTAAAGAATGCATCGTTCCTTTTTCTTTTGAAGTTATAAAAATAGCTCCTCCCATCCCTTACTCTATTAACTCTCTTTTCATCTCTCCTGTGTGAAAAAGGTTCTAACTTTTTCTATAAAATATAACTATGATGTTATAAAAATAACTCCTCTCTTTCTCTCTCTACATATGTATATATTCCAAATTCATTATTATTTTATTTTATTTTATTTTCTTATTTAATTATTAGCACTTTAGCTGCTCTTAAATTAGTTATAATATTTTTTTAAATAATATTTATTAAATAAAATTACAGTTTGGTATAATTACATTTAAAATTTTTATCTTTTTATATAATTAAAAGAATAAATAATTAAATATACTTTATATTAAGATTTATACTATATTGTTTTACATCACATTTTGTAATTTTTATATTTTTATATCCGACGACCCAGCAGGAGAAAACTCACCGTCAATTGCCATCGGAGTAACGAGGACGCGCTGTCTAATCGCACCGTCGGCCAAGCTCTTCTAATGGCGATTCCGGCCAAATTAAGCCTCATTTCTTGGCAATTCTTTCACCATAGGACTTCTCTCAATGTCAGCTTTTCATTGACACTCATCTGTTAGGAGCTCCATACCGAAAAATGATAACTCCAAGTGTTTTTCTAGCTTTTTTCTGTTGAGTGATTTCTAGCCTATTCTAATAATTTCGTTAATTAATTTGAAATAATTATAGGATTAATTTTTGTGAAAAATATTGATTTAGGTATTACTATTTGAGTAAATACAGAATAAAAGAAATTATGACTAATATCAATTCAGAAGAATTATTTAAGTTATTTTGAGATAATTAATTGAAATATTATTGATATTTCCTTTATTATATAATGGATATAGTGATAGTAAATTAACTGTTAAAGTAGATTAAATTATGCAAGTATTATTAGGGAAGAATTGTTAAATAAGAATTAAAAAAATAATTTTGAATTATTGAGGAGGATGTGATGATGGTAATTGAGTTGGTTTATTGATTGATATTTTTTTTTTTGGGAGTTGTCCTATTTTAGAAGGAATTCTATCAGATTTTTGGTAGAATCTTTTAATATTCTAGAAGAGTTTTAATTAGAAAATCTCCTCAAAAATACTAGTTAATTCATTTCTGTTAAAAATTTCTAGATACCTTGATACATTTTCAATGGGTTGAAGAGAGTTAACCTGCCAAAAACATATTAATTTTTATTGTATAGATTTTTTGAGTCTAAAAAATTTTTATAAAATTTTTTAAAAATCATAATATTATATTATTTTTTATAACGAATCTAATGATATATTTATTATATAAAATAAAAATCAAATGGATATAAAAATATATGTTAGAAGAATATTAAATTTAGACCATTATATTTTAATGGTCTAAATTTAATATACTTATATTATATTTTTTTTAATCCATTTGATTTTTATTTTGTACAAAAATTATATTATTGAATTCGTTATAAAAAATATTATAATATTATAATTTTTAAAAAAATTTTACAAAAAAAAATTTATGTTCTAAAAAACTTACATAA
This sequence comes from Aleurites moluccanus, assembly GCA_948193065.1. NCBI lineage: Eukaryota > Viridiplantae > Streptophyta > Magnoliopsida > Malpighiales > Euphorbiaceae > Aleurites > Aleurites moluccanus. The sequence goes on along the minus strand of CANXYC011519273.1, from coordinate 19,860 downwards.
CAGGGATTCATATGTTTTTGACATATCAACCCCTTAACCCATTTTCAACGGGTCCTAATTATAGATATTAAATTTTTGCACACTTAAATCAAAGCCCTATAATGAAACATTGGATATAAAAATGTTAAGTGGAATTCCTTTATAAAAGAAGATGAGTTTGATTCAACCATATTTATGTAAAATGGCTTTTAAATGAAAACGAACCAGTGATACTGCTAAGCTTTCATGACTAGTAACTAAGGATTCAGACTTTTGATTTATAGATTTTTGAGTTTTAAAAGTGTTAAAGAACTAGTGAAAATTAGTTTATAATGATCTTAGTCAGATTTGGAGGCCCAAGGAAAGGAATCGGCCAAACAGGCTTGAATAGAAGGTTGACAAGCCCGTATGCGATAAGGCCGATGGTCCTGAGGCAAGCCCTTACCCAAGGCCGCATGGCCTAGGCAGGGTTGCAAGGCCTTGCCTGGCTTCCTCGGACCTGTTCGCTCGCCTCAGACCCATTTTGTCACTTTCTTATGCTATTTTCTTCTTTTCTTTTGGCCTTCCAGATTTATTTTGTTACTTATTTAGTTTTTTTTTTCATTTGATTCCTTTTTATTATTCAATAAAATAAAAAGTTTTGAGCCTCTATTTAGCTTTTATTCAAAATAAGAAATTTTGTTTTAACTATAAAAAAGCTTGTAAGTACTTAACTTACAAGCAAACCTCTAAACTAATTAGGAGGCTTTCCTTTTTATTATTTTGAAAGATTTTAAATTATTTTTATTGATTAAGAACTTACTTTTACTAAATAGGGAACTTATGTACTAAAGTTATTTATGAATCTTTCCAAGGTTTTCCCCTATAGATCCCTTCAATTTTCTATATAAGTACTTTTTCTTAGACTTTTTTTTTTTGGACTTTTTTAAATTAAATTGAGTAAGAATTAACATTAAATTAATTAATATTAGTCAATTAATTTATATTTTTATATTATATAATATTAATTTAATTATTTTTAGTTTAATTTCAGTTCAACTAATTTGATTTTGATTGAACCTCTAACCTTTTACTCTTACCGATTCTTTAATTGGTTTGGATTTTAGAACATTGAATATGATAAAGATGATGGTCTTGAATAACAATATTATGATGTTTAGTATATATTCCACTTGACAACTAGATTTATAACTCTTATTTTGCGATAATTATAGTTATCATATTATAATTTTGTTGTTTTATTAATAGTCAAATTTATTATAGATTCTAAAAATCTTAGACCTTATTTAGTTATGAAAAATAATTTCTATTTGCTTTTTTTAGTTTTCATTTTTATTTCTCAATTTTTTATATTTCTATTTTTCAAATTTAAAAATTAAGAAATAAAAAAATATAGTAAGATTTTTTTTTATTTAAAGTTTTCACTATTTCTTTATTTCCATTTTTATTTTAAATATCTTTTTTTTATCAAATATATAACTATTATTTTTCATAAATATTTATTTTAAAAAAAGAGTGAAAAATATCATAAAATAATTTTCTATAATATAGTTTAATTTTAGAAAACTTGAAAAATTATTTTCAAATTTTCCATTTAAAAAATTTGATAACTAAATACTAAATCTCAATTTTTTATATTCTTGGAATGATTTTTTGGAAAACAATTTTTATTTTTTTTGGAAAACAATTTTTATTTTTCACAACTAAGGGGGTATTTGGATGTTCTTAAAATAAATATCAAACGTCGTTTTGAAATTTAAAAAACGCTAAATAAATTTTTGGAGTGTTTGGCAGATTAATTCAAAACGCAATTTTAAAAGTTAAAAACAGAAAAAATTTAAACTACATATTACAACTTATTTTGAAATAATATTTTTAAAATTTTATTTTTCAAAATATTATTTACACCCAAACACCCTAAATAAGGCTTTAGCTTTTTCCTTTTCTTAGTTTCGATAGCCCTAGATTTCAAGTTGTGACAAAAATAATTAACTGCTTTTTATTTTCTTGGAATAATTTTTTGGAAAATAACTTTTATTTTCCACAACTAAATAAGGCTTTAGCTTTTCCTTTTCCTAGTTTCGATCAGCCCTAGGTTTCAGGTCATGACAAAAACAATTATGCTGATAGTTGTTTGGTACTTGAACAATTGTTAATTGTAAAAACTTCATTTTGAAATTTTTTTTTTCTATAAGCTGATAGTTAATCCTATAACTTTAGAATATTACTCATAATACATTACTCCTATATAAAATTATTATTAATTAAAATTAATTTTCACGTGATAACTTTATTTATAATAAAAATGAAATCAGAAAATTAATTTTGAGTGGATCAAGAATTAAAATTTTTTATATAAATATAAAATTTTTCATAAAATTAATACTAAATAGGTCGAAATTATGAAAAAATTTAAATTTTAGTGGTCAAATAAAAATATTTTTATAAATTAATAGGACTATTTTTTTACTGGAACGGTCTAGATGGAAGTAACTTCGTCCTTAATTTATAATTCTTTAAAAATAATAAATATTTATTTAAATATTATTTATAAAATTTGAAATTATTATTATATTCATATTTTAAAAAAATATTATAAATATATATAAAAATTAAGTATAACTTTCTTAATTAATATTTTTTTCACAACCCATTGAATTCAAAATTATATATATAAGTAAAAACAATTATATATCAATTTATATCTTAATAGCAACAACTTCTAAAATTATATCAAAAGATTAACAATTATTAACTACCAGCTGCCAATCATTATCTATTAGCTATTATTAATGATTATCAGCTATCATTTATTATTAATTTATTGCCAACAGTTACATCAGTTAATTTTATAAAAAATAAAAAATAAAACAACATATGATATTTATTAAAAGTTCAAACAATTGTTATTTTGAAAAATTTTACTTTGAATTTTTTTTTTAATAGCTGGTAGTTAATTTAAATTTATAATATATTATCTATGTAAAAAATTATTTTTAATAAAATATTTTATTATATATAATTATAATAGTAATAAATAATTATTAAAATATTATAAATAATTTTTATAAAAATTATTATATTCATATTTAAAAGAAATAAAATAATTATATAATAAAATAATTAGTTGTAAAATTTTCAAGTAATAATTTCATTATTCTTCTAAAAAATAATTATATAATAAAATAATTAGTTGTAAAATTTTCAAGTAATAATTTCATTATTCTTCTAATTTATATCATACATTTTAAAAAATAAAAATAACAAAATGCATAGTAATATACTAAACACTTTTTTTTAGTTCTTTTAGAATTGTTTTACTATATTCATTTTTCCCATTAAAAACACTTTGTTTTTTGCAATTAATTTTTCATATTATATAAAAATGAAAATTACAACCCCAACTAAAACAACCACATGACAGAGTGTTTGGTGAGAGACTTTACTCAAATAATGCCATCAAAAGCTTAAGATGTCTCTCAGAGTCTCAGTGGATGCATATGGACATAATAATAATGTCATAAAGGTAGGGAGAATGCATTAGCTTATTACCAACTATTCCCAATTTGCTTATTCCAAGCAGGGAATCAAATCTCAAATTCAAAAATACCTTTTTAAATATTATTTTTAAAATAATTTAAAACACTATTTTAAAATTTTTATAATAATAATAACTTTAATTTTAATTATTGAAAAAAAAAACACTGCATAAGTCTGAACTAACTCTAAAATTAATTTTGAGCGTTGAAAATTTTAATTTTAAATGTTGAATCGTATAATTAAATATTATTTAATTTTTATATTATATAATATTGGTTTAAGATTAGCTTAATTAGTAAAGTTCATATTTTCGCTCAAATTCGGTAGAGCCTTATTTCCATTCAAACACTTTGATTCCAAATATGCAAAATATATCTTAAAATATTAATATTTTATTAATCAATTAATGAAATTAGATTTTATATTCCCATAAAAAATATTTTTTTTTCACATAGTTTAAAACTACAATAATAAAATGACATTTTTTCTTTTATATTCTTTTTTTAGTAGAAATCATTTAATATATCATCATTACATTAGGTTTCTATTGTATTAATACAGTCTCTGATTAAGATAAAATAATTTCGTATTAATTGATTTACGTGTTTGGTGGTTTTCTTTTATATTTTTAATAATATAATAAATACATATAAATTTATTTTTTTAGATATTAAATGTATTTTAAAGAACATGGATAAAAGATAAAAAATGAAGTAAAAAATAAAATTACTAATAAAAATATGATAATTTTTTTGAGATATTCCAAAAAAAAAAATATATATATAATTTTTTTTGGGTACGGATGTAGTAATTGTCAATTTTAAATCTAACTCTGTCTAAGAGGCAAGTTAGGTCGAAGTAAATTTGAAGAAACTAATGAAACTATATTTTATATGACTCAATTTCAAATTTAACTCGCCTAAGAGACAAGTCAAGTCGAATCTCGTGGAAGATAGCTGGGTAGTTTTGTGGCCAAGACATGTAGGTTATATTGGCCCTTGAGCAACCCTTTACCTCAAAATAACATATGCATGTATATTGATTCATTGAAGATTGTGACTGGTGTTGACAATGTCCGTTCAAAAATTATTATTAAATTAAATTAATATTTTTTATTTAAAATTTTTTTAAATCAAATTAAATCATTATTATATTTAAATTATCGATTTTGATTTTATTTATCGATTTCAAACTAAATTTTTTTTTATAAATTATTATTATTTTATTATAAATTTAAAAAAAATATATTAATAATAAAAAAAATTAAAAATAGTTCAATATTATATAACCTAAAACTTATCTATTCCATTAATTAACACTCTCTATACTTATATTTTTTTTCAAAAATTAGATTATTTTTTTATTTATTTTTAGTTAATTTTTATGAATAATATTTTTTTTTAAATTTTAAATTAATATTAAGATAAAAAAATATGGTTGTATATAAAATAAAATTAAATATATTTAATTGTAATAATGGTAATATATATATATATATATATAATTTCGATTTAATTCGATTTAAAATTAAAAAATAAATATTTAAATCATAAATTAAATTAAATTTTTTATTTATTATATTTTTTAAATCAAATCAAATTAAATAAATTATAAAATAATTAATTTAAATTTAAATTAATTTAATTTAATCAATCGGATGAGTTTGATTTTCAAAACAACATGTCTTTATCAAGGGATAGTAAAGCGTAGAAAATAGGTTAGGAGAATTGGTATATCTTATCAATGAATGTCAAGTATTTGGTGCAAAAACACTCAAAATCCAGCTATCTTCACGTGTATCGCATAATAGAGACTATATATATTGTATATCACCGACACTGCCTTTCATGTCACTCTTCTACTCTTTTACTAAAATCATTATAAAAAGAAAAATAAAAATAAAGAGGAAAAGTGTTTGCGTGTGCCCATTGAAAACCGAATTTTCTTCTTTAAAAAATTAGAATGTATTCCATATAATTTGTATTTTTTACCATTAAAATTTTTAGTTCATCTTGTTAGAGGCAAAGATTCTTTATTAATAGTAATAAAATATATAAAAAATTTATAAATAAGTAAATATTAAATTTAATCTAAATTAATTAATTTTATATAAATAAATTTTAATTTTTATTTACTTATAAATTTATATGTTGCGGGTTCATAAATTTTAAAATGGTATCAGAGTCAATTTTATATTTTTTCAGTTTATATTTTTCTATCAATCCAGTAGTCATATATCAATAAGACCTAAAACATATTATCTCGGTCATTACCCTCATTAATTATGTATCAGAAAGGCCTAATATATGTGTGAATATAAAAATCTAAATTGATCATCTGTTATCTCAATTATTAATTTTCAGTTTATTATATCACGTGCTAGTTAAGAATATAGCATGTGTCAAGAGAGAGTATTAGAGTTAAAAATTTCAAATAATAACAAAATATATAAATAATTTAAAAATGAATGGATGTTAGACTTAATATAAATCGATTAATTTTATATAAATAAATTTTAATATTTATTCATTTATAAGCCTATATATATGACCACAACTAACATTTAATTTTGTTATATGTGAGAGTTATTTCAAAAGCTAATAGATAGGGATGGAATTAATTCGTAGTGTGGGGGGTGTACCGCATTGCAAATTCTTAAAATTTTATTTTTTATTTATATTTATATATATTATTTTAAAAATTATATAAATAGTTTTTTAAAATTTTAAAATATATATATATATATATATATATATATAATAATTTAATATTAAAAAATATTCATATTCGCTTATTAACTTAAATTTTTTCTTAGTATTATATTTGCCCTTTTAAAAATTTCACGTCCAGTTTTGTGCTTAATATACTATCTTTTGTTCGATTTAAAAATGAGACTAACCAACTGAAAAGTGCAAAGTGGAGTCATCACTACGACTGCGCACAGTGAGATATAAAATTAGTCTTATAATTTTGAGATAATTTTAATATTATTAAATTAAAATTTTTAAATAATTTTCTGATTATGACCTCTCGTCCGCCTGGATTGCTTTCTTAATTGTTTGTTGACCATTAAATATAAAAACAAATTTAATTATTACCTTCTAACTACTGGCATTATACGACGCACGTAACTCAAATAAAAAATCATGGGACGTATTGAAGCCCTTTCTTGGCAGAAGTTGAATAATACAACCACTTGCATGAATTGCTGTATGCAACAGAGATACAAAAGTAATACTGATACCCAACTAATACTCTTCTAAAATTCACATCATCATGTCAAAATCATCTTATCATTTTATTCAGGGTCGAAATTATATATAAATTTAGATGAATCAGAATCTTAATAAAAAAAATTTATTAATTTATAATTTTTTTATTTGAGTCATTTAATTTTAATTTTTATATAAAATTAATTATCGTCCTACTTATAATTAATTTTTGAAATAAGATATAATTTTAATTATATCATTTAGCTCTAGGGGCACATTGACTCTTAATATTTTTCGAAATATAATTTTGACCCTAACGTTATTAAAATTTATTATTCCGACTCTTTTTACCGTTGACTTCTGTTCCTGGGCCCTACAAGAATTAAAAGTAATTGACAAATTATAATTTAGTTTCTAAAATTTTATTTATTTATAAAAATGTATTTTTTTAAATTAAATATATAAAAAAATAAAATAAATTAATAACTAAATAAAAATTAATTATTTTATTTATTTAGAATTAAAATAAATATCATTTTTAATTTAAAATTACTTTTTATTAAATTAAAATAATTAATTTTTATTTAACTATACTTTTCTAAAATTAAAATAAATAAAATTACTTTTAATTATTTAATCTATTTTCTAATTTTATATATTTTAGAAAAGTAAATAGTTAAATAAAAATTAATTACTTTAATTTAATAAAAAGTAATTTTAAATTAAAAATGATATTTATTTTAATTTTAATTAAATAAAATAATTAGTTATTAATTTATTTTATTTTTTTATATATTTAATTTAAAAAAAAATATTTTTTTGTAAATAAATAAATTTTTAGGGACTAAATTATAATTTGTCAATTACTTTTTGATCCTTATGAGGTCTAAGGATAAAATTTAACGGTCAAAAGGGTCGGAATGATAGGTTTTAATAACGTTGGGATCAAAATTGTACCTCGAAAAATATTAAGAGTCAATGTGCTCTTAGAGCTAAACGGCAGGGTTAAAATTATATCTTATCCCAATTTTATATATTGTTATCAATTTCTTTTTTTATTCACCCAAACTTTGATATTAAAAAAAATTAGAAATAAATTTTATTAAAAATTATATATTCAAAACTTCTAAATATTATAGAACTCATTAAATTAGATTAATAAATTAAAAAATTATCAAATTTAGTAAAAAATAATATGGATAAAATTATAGAAAAATAATGTATTTAATATATCAAAATGTATCAAAATAAATATTTTAAATTTTGTAAATGTAAAATATAAAAACAAAAAAACTAAGTGAGGATTTGAAGCATTGCCCTTTACTAGAGATATGTGCTCAAATGGTCTCAATCTTATCTCAGTTTTTAAGGTTTAGAGCTATAGACATGGCCATTTTCCATCATTAAGCTGAATAAAAAGATGCAAGAATTCAATAATAATAATTTAAAATGCTTCTCACATAAAAGGGTTTTGAACTAGGAAAATTTTGGTTTTAGTATGAGTGGTGATATTAATATCCCTATTTGCTTTCTGATTCTCTTACTTCTTTTTTTCATTATTAAAATTGACTTTAATGCCTTTATTGCATTTACAAAAGAAAACTTAATTTTCATTTTTTTTGTTATTACCTTTATTAATTCACAAAATATTTATATTTTTTATTTGTAGAAAAATATGATGATAAAAATATATATAAAAATTATATAATATTTCATATAAGAAAAAGATTGTAATAAGATTTTCAATTTTTTTTTTTTTTTTTTGTTTTCAAAAGGAAGGAAGAGTTATGCTTAAAAAAAAAAAAAAAAAAGGAAGCAAGATTCAAATTCCATTCTTACATTTTTTTTTATTTTGATTTTTTTTCTTTATAAAAAATGTAGTTTATATTATATATATATCTTTTTAAAATATGATAAAAAAAATTCATAAATATATAATTTTTTTACTTATAAAATAAAAATATAAAATTTCTTTTACTTTTAATTTTAATATTTTGATTTTCTCCTTTTTTTCCTAAGCTAGCACTTATTTTTATTTGTTAACAAGAATTATAATTTAACAATTAAAGTCTTAAATTTTAATCCTACTAACATTTAATTTTTACAAAAAATAAATAAAATAAATTTGTGCTTATTGAAAATATTTCTTAATAAAATATTTTACTTAAAAATTTTAATAAATCAAGTTATTTCCCTTTTTCAATTTAGCAAATTAAAGAATGAAGATATCAAGTACAAAAGGTCAAATAGTCATATGCATATTATTAAAAAAATATATATTTGAGATTACTATAATATTTTTCAAAATATATTGAGAGATACTAATTTTTTATTTTTTATTTGGTTAATTAATTTTTTTCTTGATAATTAAAAAACACTTTTGTTTAAACAAAAAAAGAATTAAGCAGAATATGAAAATTAAAAGAAATTTTATTTTATAATATGTAAAATGAAAATATTATTATGCTTTTTTCCATAAAAATAATTATATATGCATTAAAAATATAAAATTAATTAAAATTAATAATAAAAAAGATAAAAGAAAGTGAAAATTTAGTTTTTTTTTTTTCCTTATAAGAATTAGCAAGTAATGCAATAAAGATATTAGAGTCTACTTCAATGAAAAAAAAAAATTGATATTATCGGAAACTAAAAAAGAATGCCAATAGTGAAATCCTTTAATATCTATAAATTTCAACTTGTATTATTAAAATATAAAGTCATTAACAACATCTCAAGTGAAAATAACAAATTTTGACTTAATCCACAAAGCTTCGTTTAAACCCGACCAACAATTCACTCAAAATGACCCAAACCCATTAATATTTAACCCATGCACCCCATTGACCCAACTTGAATGTGACCATTTTAAATTGACACGAAATACAATCCCTTCGACATGAAATAAATTAAAAAAGAATTTCTTACAAATTTTAAAAATATAACTACGTGATTGTTTGGTAAATTTTTTTGATATAGTTGCTAATTTTTTTTTTTATTTCTAATAATTGCATTATAGTATTTAGTTACTTGACTATTATTAACAATTCAGTAGCTGTTAAGTAGTAAAAAAAAAAGCTATTTGTAAAAGTTTTTATTTAAATTTTTTTCAAAAAAAATCATAATTTTTAAAATAAAAAAAAACTAAATTATTATTTAAAAATAATAATTAAATAAAAAATAAATATTAATATTTATTATTAATGGTCATTAAATATAATAATAGCTAACAATTAATAATAATTTTACCAATTATCTGCAACAATCTGCTATTAAATAATAGCCATCAGCTATCAGCTCTCAGCCATCAACTATCAGTTTAACTATCAGTAACAGCTAACAACTGTTATAAATAATACGAGGGTCAACATAATAACACGATCTAACCTGTTCCAAAAAAAAATTAATTAATTTCATTTCTTTTATTATTATTATTATTATTAATTAATTAATTTCATTTATCTTACTAAATATGCCACTTTTTTTTAATTCAATTAAAAAAAGGTTAATCATGTCGAGATTAAAAGAATTAAAAATAAAAGAAAATACATCTTGTATATTCTAATTCTAAAATTTAATTCTTGATTAACAAAAGGAGAAAATTTACTCTCTAGCCTAACCCTTAATATATTTGGCATATTTTTTTTTTTGTCTGTGTAGCATTTTGATATATTTATTTTTTTAATGTAAAATTATTATTTAGTCTTTAAAATTTATAAAATTAATATAATGGTTCTTTTATCTTGAAAATTTAATTTTTCAGTCCCTAAATAAAATATTATTTAATCAAATTTTCTTTTTTTTTTCCTTAATTTTTAAAATTTTTTAGAATAAATTATTATTTTGTCTCCGAGATTTATTAAAATTAATAAAATAGTTTTTCCATTTTAAAAAATTAATTCTTTAGTCCCTAGTAAAATATTATTTAATTCCAATTTCTTTTACTTTTTCTTCATTTTTTTCTAATTTTACTTAATTTTCTTTTTCAATTTTTTTAATAATATTATAATAATTTTTTATTATTTCTTATAATTAAAGTATATATCTATTTAATATTTTTTAAAGTTATTTCTTAAATTTGAGAGAGTATTATTTCTTAAAAATTTTACGACCACCCTATAGGTAGATAAAATAATACAAAGTCAAATATATATATATAAAAAAAAAGTCCGTATTCCCCACGCACTAACTTACTTGGATGTTGACTGTCATATATAACAAAGTAATTACTTAATTCTTACTCTTGTTAGTATCTGCTTGTCTTATAAGCAAAGAATGATGCAAATTTAAAGTCATTACAAGTTGATTAATTTAATTTAATATGGAAGAAGCAATATAGTTAATAAAGAAAAGGTCTACTTATGGCATAGCTATCTTCGCCTATACGACTATAACAAGAAACACTAACCTTACTTTTTCTATTCCATAGATAACATCGTTTTTGTTCCCTGCCATCGCTGTGCTATACATGAAAGGAATTAGAATATGGATAATAATATGTGTGAGAAGTCTTAAATTCATTAAATACAAAGAAATTGAGAGATTAATATAAAAATAATTTTTAAAATTTATTTTTCTAAATGTATATCAATTAACAATATGATATCTGAGTAAAAATCAATCCAAACACATCTCTTATATTATCATATAATTTGGAATTGACTTACAAATTAATGTTTCTTTGCTCAATGGCGGGCTTTTTCATTTGTCTTTTGACCCGATATGGGTATTTTTTTTTTTTGTTTGGTTGTGAACTTTTTTAATTATCTCTTCGCTTGGTAAGTATATTAATTTTCTTTTTGCCTAGCGTGTACTTTTAAAATTATCTATCATCTAGTCCTATCATCATTTTACAAGTGTTAAGTAGACTTTCGTAAAAAAAATTATGTTGATCTATAATTATCATTTGAGAGAGAATTAAGAGTGACAATATGTATGAGGAGTCTCATATTAAGTAAATAAAATAAATTGAGAAACTAATGTAAAATTAGACTCTTAATCTCTAATAATTAGTATATAGGATTGACTCTTTTAAATTTATATCAATTATCGAAAAAATTCAAATATGTTTAATTAAACTTCTAATTTAGTATTAATCACCATTAATTATCAAGAGACTATTTTTTTTATCATTATTACTATCTCCTTTTTTAATTTTAAACAGTTAACTTATTTTCTTTATTTTACTAGTTTATTTTTATTAACTTATCAATGTATTACACTATACGATTACTTTATATATAATCATCTAACTTTTCTCTATTATCTTAGTTATAGTGAGTAACGAGGTTGACAACAGATTTCTTATGATAATATCAATCATTTTCACCAAGGAGCTATTATTGATGATATTATTATATTAATTAATTAATTAATATAATTAAGGATATTCCTAACAGTGGTTTAACAAATCCCTTTCTCTCTTATTGGAGAAGTCTATTCTCAATTAAGACAAAGATAATGTCCATTTAGAAAAAGATAGAAATTATTAAATGTCTTAATTAAATTAATATGTAACATGTTAAGGAAGCTAGTTGGAATTATTCTTTGTCTTAATCAACACAAACAATTATATAAAAAGTCATTCTAAGCAAATAATAATATATATATATATTTATTTATTCAATTCTATATAGAATATGACAGATCAAGGACTTTGATTAAGGAATGTAACTAAATTTGATTATATATATTCAGGAAACTAATGGGTCCTACATCAGTAAATAACTTACAAATTTACTTATAAATATATAAATTATTATATCAATTGAACAGTTAGTGGGACTATGGAAGTTTTGTCAAACTAAGAGCATTTCCAAAATGGATGTATAATCCCTTTAATAATTTGGAGTTATCAACAGTCTAAAAAAACTAATAATTTGGAGCTATCAACATTCTTCACTCTGTTCTTACCGAAACTTGCTTATTTCTGCCAATCGCAAGGAATTATACGACTCCCTAAAAGAAATTAATTAAGTTATGATGGAATCAGGTCGGATTGATTCAATTTGAATGCAAATTCATAATACTTTGGGTATTTCCTTTTTAGTAGATTCAAGTTGAATTTATAACACCTGAGATTTTTTTTTCCTGTATGTATTCTGAAATTTTTGTAATGATATATATAAGATTTGTTATGAAATGTTTGTTTTGATTTGTTTGTTTTAATTTGAATTTCAGAGTTTATTCTTATGCAGAATTTTGTGAATTTATTTTCAAGGTTTTAAAAAAATAATTTGAGATATATTATAGTCTTATATGTCTAGTTTAAGTGAAAGGAAAAATTGAGACATTTAGACTTCTTTAACTTAAGATAGAGCTGGTTTAGTATGTACTGCCGAAGTTAATTTTTTTCAGCTTCTATCGTGAACAGTGCATATAAACAATAACCGTAAATAATGCACGTGAACAGTAACCGTGAATAGTAGTGTGAACAGTAACTCAAGATTTATTTTTTTTGACAGTAGCTTCTCCACTTCATTTTTTTTTCTTTCTTTTTTCTTTTTTCTTCTTTTCCATTTCATATTTCTCTCAACCATAAGTCATTTTTCTTCATTTTTAAGGTTTTAATATTATAATTAAGCCTTATTAATGGTAGAAAATACAAATTAAAGATTATAAGAGTATCAATTCAAGTCAAATTCTTCAAAATTTTATTGGAGGAGAAAATAAGGTAATTTTCTTAAATCTTCTCTCTAGCTTGAGTTAAGTTTTTTGTTAGCTAGAATATTTATTTTTAAGTTGTGGGAGATCTTTTGTGAGTATTAATAGCTAATAATTATGGTTAGATTTAGTAGTATGAGGATTTATAATTTTTAGATGAATAGTGCTATGAATAGTATATTTTCTTTATAACTATTATTCATCCTCTATTAATGGTTAAATTAATACTAGAATTTGTTTATAAAGACTTTAAAGAGCTTAAAATTTATGGAGGATTATTTTATGTGATTGTTTTGAGAAAACTCTAAATTTTGAAATTTTGGGTATTTTTATTTAGGAGAAGAGAACTCAATGAATTAAAGATCTTTTGGATTTGAGCAAGAATTGAGTTTGACTATAAAGCTTTTTAGTGCTAAGAGGTAAGTGTGGATTTCATTTTGTGTATGATTCTCCGTATGATAATTTTTGCTAAAGAATATTATATTCATATATATGTATGTGTTATTTATGAGTTCAAATTATTGAAACCCTCCTTAAATAGAATCTTTAAATATTAATAATGAATTGGTTATTTTCCTTGGACCAAGTTCATTAATAAGCTTTTGTTATACATAATATGATATGTTATTCATATGTTGTGATCTCTTGATCATTTTTAATTACTATTGAACCAATATATAATATGTATATCACGGAACATAAATTATAGAATACTTTTTCCAATGAGAGTTAATTCATTGGTCTAATATACATAGAGGAATCCTAACTGATAGGGTATAGTATCAGTGTTCCACCTAGAGGGGATCACGAGCTCTAGGTATATGCCTATGCAAGCATATGTGCTACGTGAAGGTAGCAAGGCTACCCAAATATTATGATATGATACCAGTTCTATGTTATATTTATTTGATAATGTCATTTTTTATAGGCATTTATGTTCTTAAAAAGAATTATAACTTGATATTCATATAGGTATTATGAGATGATTGGATAGTGCTACCATTTGTAAACACTTATGATATTAATGTATATGTTAAGATTTCTTTCTAGTACCCTGATACATATTCAAGATTTACTATTTAAGTATTCTATATATGCTATTCATTCTAATTGTTCACATCTTACTGAGTTGAAGGTTCACCACTCTTCTGTGGATTTTAGGTTCTAGTTTAGCTTGAGACAGAGCTAATCCTAGAGACAGAGCTTCTTGATTTTCTTCTCCACAAGAAGACTCTTTTATGTAATATTTTTGGATAATGGTTGAATTATATATATGTATTCATATCTATGAGAAGTATACTTTTAGAAGCTCCATAGATGTGTGTGATGTTGCTATAGATGACATTGTAGACTTTCCCTTGTTCCATATTGATATTAGAATTATCTTTTGATCGGTAAGGAATAAGAAGAAATATTATATCAGGTTGATGAGATATATATAAGATATAGATGTTTGGCATGATGCTAGTATGTATTGTATGTTTGATCTAGGTTAGCTAAAGGTTCTACGGGTGTACGGTGGTCTTATGCCTACCTTTACCCTAGGATCATCGCATCGGTGATTTTGGGGTGTGACAAAATTATTGTGAATTGTGTGGACATGTTAAATTATGTATTGATTCAATGTTCAGAAAAAAAAAAAAATTATTAGAGAATCTCATTATCAATTAAAAATACATAATTAATTGCAAAGTTTTGAGAAAAGTTCCTCAAAAATTAACATGGCCATATAGAAAATCAACATGGATGTCTCAGCCAATATGTCCATGTTAGAAATCAACATAGGCGTGTTAGATTAAATTAATTTAGCTTTGTAAAGAACAACCAACATTCAGGCTAATTGAAAATCATGATTCAAAGTTCAAATCGACATAACATGGGCATTTTATTGTGTCCAATATAGGTATATTGCTCTAACAATTTAAGCAAGATTTATTAGATTTATTTGTTGAGCAAAAACAAGGATTTTACAATAGAGAATAAGACTTCAAAAAGAGCATTTTAACTAACCCTATTAGCCTCATAGGCTCTAGGTTGAGTTACTAAGTTTTTATTTTAGAAATACCTTTCATTTTATTTTCACTCTTGTAATTAGGGTTAAAGTTATGAAGATTTTAGCTTTGTAGAAGAAGATTCAAGATGGAGGAAGGCTACAAAAGATTGAGTTGTGCTTTATGAGGATATCTTCAAAAGAATTTCTTTAAATTTTTTTTTTCCTTTGAATTTTTTCAATATTCGTTGCATTTATCATTGTAAAGATGTTATTTGTTAATTTTAATTAAAAAAAGTTCACATTTCTTTTTTCCATGAGCTAAGTTTCCTTGTTCTAGTGGGTAAGATGTTGTCTTTTAAATACAATATGTTTGATTATATTTGATTGATTCTTGCAAAAATAATATGATGCTTTAGCACTTATTTATTGTAAATAATTAGCTATAATTTGCATTTCTAAGATGTTGGGTAAAGAATCGAGAAAAGAAGCTTAATATTGGTTTAATTGTCACATCCAACTCCAATAGTGTGATAGTCCTAGGGCATAGAATGGAAATAAATCCTAAGAGATTTGAACCTTCCCACTATTCAATAAGTAAACTTCTTATGCCTTTCTGATCTAAGAGGGATTGGACCATCTGGATGGGTAACCTAAGAAGTAAATCCATAAGATAGACTTGTCCTTGGTGACATCTCCATAATTTTGTTCTCAATAATAGAGCAAATGGAGTGGTCATGACAGGCTTACGCTATTCTTCTTTCAATTTTCCACACGCATTTCTCTCTAACTTGGACATAAACAAATAGTCTCTAATGTCACTCAATTCCATTGTGGGTGCTTGACTCAACTTTCCTTTAGAAAAATCAAGGAAGCATGGACCTCAAAAAGAACCTTTATCTAAATGCTTAATATAGACACTAAATTTTAGCACACCTTCAGTTTGAGTTGGAGCCCTATGATGGGCATCAAATGTTATGATGCAAGATGAATTTTCTTGTTAAAAAGATGTTTGAATTTAAGAAAATGAGTTTTATTTAAGTATTTTTACATGAAAATGATTCATTGAGATAGCCAAGGTTTAGGCCTAGTCATTGAGGAACCAAGTTGGATTCCTAACATTAATTTGGATTAAGATTTGAGGTTCGATTTAAGGTTAGGACTGATGGGCCTTCGAAAGAGGCGTCTGGCCCAAAAACAAGCCCAATATACCAAGATATAGAGCCTCACGACTTTGAACTAGGGTTGTACGAATCTGGTAGGATTGTGTGGCCTAATGTAATATCCTAGAAAGTTCTAACACATATGCATGAATTAGTTCTCAGTATGTAGTTCAAAAGTCTTGAAATGATGGGAAATAATTTTAGAGATACAATTAGAAAGCGAACCAATTACTTTTCTGGAAAGCGGCGGTGTCGGGAACACTGTCAAGAAATTAGCTGTCCAGTCAACAATTTTTTTTTTTAAATTAGACCATGGGGTAAAAGATCATCATAAAGCATGTGTAATTTTGGTAAAAATAAAGAAGTGAAAATCAATTAGGAACACTGAAAAAGTAACCAATGGCAAAATCATAAATAAATGGAACTTTAAGGAGAATAGTGGAAATTGGTCCATCGGAGCTACAGAATGACTCCGAAATCATTTTTATAAATAAATATAAATTAAAATACGCTTATTGACTCCCCATATTAGAATCTAAATCCTAACAGAATAAATTACAAAAGAAGTTGAGGTCAAAACCTAATTACTTGGAAGTTTAATGACTAAAATGAAATTTGCCAATTGATTTTAGTATAAAAGCCAACACTTAGCCATTTTGTTCATCTTCTTCCTTTCACTCTTGCCTTGGCCGAACCATTCAACCCCATTTTCCCCATCCATTTCTTCATCTTCTCACCAAATTTCCTTAAGTAAATTGATAGAAATCTTAACTATCGACTTAGTTCTTTCAATTGTCATCATCAATTTGCTTGGAATCACAAAGGAAACCAAGGAGTAATTGATTGAAGGTTTCAGCAATATCACCATTAAGAGGTAACCAACTTGTTTGTTTGATTTTGTGGTTCAATTAGATGATATTTAGGCTGAATTTGATGGGTTTAGGGTTAGATTGCATCAGTTAATGCAAATTGATGAAAATGCCTAATTTTCTTATTTAGGTTGAAGTTGTATGAATGAGTTTGATGTTTTAGTGTTAGTTTATGTTAATTGATGTTAGAATATAGCAATTGGTGGTTAATAGACAACTAATTAGTGATTAATTGGATGTAGAACTCAAGATTTGGCAAGGTTGCCCTATTTGGTTCATTTGGAGAATTGTGGGGAAAATCAATTTTTCAAAGCAATTTGGAAGTTTAGGTGAGTCTTATATGAATCCTTTAATATGCCTATTATGTTAGAATTGAAATTGGAAACCTTGTATGAAATTCTTGTTTTGGCCAAAACCATTGTTACTATTTATGCCCTTATATTTTGCTTGATTTTATCTTGAATTCCATAGCCATTTTGATCCAATTTGATGTTGTTTAATTTTGGTTCTTTGATACCTATTGTATTGTTGCAATGTGATTTGTTATTGATTCAAATGGGCAAGTCAAATTTGCACCATAACCTAACCAATTGGCTTGTCAATGTATGCCCACCAAGTGTTTGTGAAAATGCCTAGTTCATTTTGTCTTTGGCCTATTGTTTGCATTCCATAGGCCTACTATTTGAATGCCATTGTCTCCAGCGATGTTGGCATGCCAATTGGCCTACTGTTTTCCTTCGCCGAGCCAACTTTTGTTCCATGTCTTTATTGATTACCAAACAACTTACCATTGTTTGTATGTCACCTATTAAAATGCCATGAGTCTTATTGATAATTGATTGATTGATATTGAGCTTATTGATATGGAGGATGCCATTGTTGTATAATGGTATCCATTGATATGTTGTTTTCTTATATTGATCCTAATGTGGCTTGACAGAGCTACCAATCTGACAGGGTACTGGGAAAATACTATCAGCGATGTGTATATTGTATTATCGGTGCCCTAGCTAGGAGGGGTTATGGTCCTGGCCATAAGACCTGATTAGTCTTATGCTTATTGATACTGATATGCTACTAGAGACTGTATGTTCGCATATAGTCCATACTGATTCTACTGGAGATTGTATGATTTCATTCATTCCATCCCTTTATCCGTCTTTCCATATGACACCGAGCCTATACTTTGTTCTTTGGCTATTCTGTAACCTGTTACTAATTCTGTATATTGTATCTTGACCTATTGGCACTATTATTCCATTATTACCTATTGTTTATTGATTGATGTATATAGATTCACTGAGTATCTTATATACTCACCTTTTCTTTGTTTACCCATTTTAGGAGAAGAGTAGAATGGAGAATCCTATCGTCTGTCATCCGAGGATTTCTGCTAGCTATTTTTGATGTATATATTTTGATTTTGTATTTTTGATGTTCATAATCTAGATGCTCCATGGGGTATGTATGGGTTAGATAGGAAATGAACATGTATATATGTATGTGATGATATTATGAGTTATATGATGATTATATGATATGATATATTGATTATCACAGCCAACTGCACTAAATTACAGAATGAATTACAAAATAATAGAATGGATGGTAATTAAGTAAAATAGATAATATATTATGGTTTATAGATTGTGCATGTGATATTGGGTTCTACGGGTGTCGGTTTCTATTGTCGCATCTTAGGATCGTCGCGATCCAAAAACGGGTCGTGAAAGAGGTGGTATCAGAGCTCTAGGTTACATACAGTGGAATTTAGGTTACAAAAAAATAGTACCAAATTACAGAGGGATAGTAACTAAGTACAAAATCGGGGTAGAATTAAGTATACCATAGAGCATAGGATTTCCTTTGACATCTTTTGCTATTATCGTCTGTTATATGTTATTATTTTGTGTTTCTGTTATATTCTAAGCATATTTTTGTTTTTTCTGACAGATTACAGAGATGTCTGACGATAGGGACAGAGATACCCGTGAGGCAGAGGTTGCCTCTAATGAGTCCTTCGTGAGGGAGATTGCTATTTCAGAGGGTCCATCCATATCTTGACAGACTACAGAGGATTCAGAGAGGGGTAATAATCCCTAGAGAGTGGAGATGATGAGGAGATTGATGGAGTTATGTAGAGAGATGGCTGATTTAAGGCGGGAGAGTTAGCATGTACTGCCACCACCAACTCTAGCAGTAGTGCCCCCACCTGTGGTACCTGAGGCAGTTCTAGTGGCACCAGCTCCTATGCAACTAGTAGGGATTCCTAGGGAGCATGCTGTACAGAGAGGCCATAGAGTGATTGTGTAACACCTCAGCTTAGCCTGAACCAAATCCATATAGAGAACTTTGGGGGGAGATTTTTAATTTCTTTATATTGTTATGCTTATATATATTTATGCATGAAATTGGTATTTATGCATGTTATTTGAATTAGTTCT
>CANXYC011519049.1:0-28036 GCA_948193065.1 Aleurites moluccanus | reverse complement strand
TATATATATATATTTAACCGGTTCGGAGATTCGGGATAATTTGGGTACAATTCAGTTTGGTTCGATTCTTGGTACGAAGATTAAAGCATCTTCGATCTCGTCCTTTTATATTAATTTGGTTTCGGTTCAGTTCAGTTATTTTTTGAGTCTCTGAGATTTTCTTCCTTCATTATTTTTTCGGTTCGAGAATTTAGGTAGTTTGGGATCCCCGCATCCCCTGCTCAACCATAGTGACTATTGTGAACTCGTGTTTTTATACCCCAAGCAGACTCAAACCATGCCAGACTAATTGGCGATCGACTGGAGGTCAAAACCAACTCCGATACAGACAAACTGGACCGTGCTAGATTGATTGGCGTTAATCGGAGGTCAAATTGCCTTTAGATCGGATGAAACAGATAAAAAAAAGTTGGTAGCACCACGTGACGTCTTAGCATGAAGGCCAAAAGCCTTTAGCGGCAGCCACGAAGGCACTGCCAGTATGCTTTGGTGGTGCCGTTAGCATACTTTGGTGGTGTTGCCATCATGCATTGGTGGTGCCGCTAAGAGACTCCGACAAATTTTCTAAATCCCATATCATTTTTCATACGTTCGTGACCCTCAGCCTTTTTTTCTATAAATACAGGCTCCCATACACCCGAAATTACACTAGAACAACTAAGTCAAGTTTTTCTTAGTTGACTTTCCCTTTTCTCTACTTATTTGATTTTATTTCACATAAGCGGTTCATCGCTCTTTGATTTCAAACCGATTTCTCCAACTCTTTTTAAGTAGGAGGAATATAAGATCATCACTTTTAAATTAATTTGACTAATTAATTCAACTTGAAAATTAAAATTTGATAACAATTGGACTTTTGGACTAATTTTATTACCCTAACAAAAAGTGAAACTCCGATAAGGAAAAACTCTAAAACACCCTTTGCCCAAGTCGCGAAGCAAGGTATTGTGTTCTAAACTCATGTCTTTTCAAGTTAATGCATTGCATATTGCATCTTTGTTCTTTTACCTTTCTTTAATTTTGTAAAGTATCAAACTTAATAACAATTAATTGCATTTCTCTTCTTCTACATTTCTTTAAATTGGTAAAGCATCAATTAAAGAACCAAAACATGATAAAAAGATTAAGGTAAAATCAGACTTTTCTTAAAATCAGACCTAACTCCCTTTACAAAAAGGGAGAAATATGTGGATTTTGATTTTCATTCAAAGGGATACGCGGGCAAGCTGTTTTATAACTTTAAATCCAAAAATACCAAAAAAAAACTTTTTTTTTTCTTTCCAATTGTATATTTTGTATATTTTTGCATATTTTTTTTTTTTGTAATTTTAGAGAATGTGTGGTCAACCTAGAATTTCCATAAAGCTAGAGTTAACATCCCCTATTTTTGGGTTTTTAATGTAATAATTAAATATCTTTACCTTTTCGTTCTTTACTTTATCACTTATGGATGTTTATATTACTTGATATACTTCATTCATGTATAAATGCCATTGTTATAATTTGCCCATGAAATAACCCTTTTTATAAATCAATCATTAAATGGAAAACCAAGTTTGAATTACTTAAAATCAAAAACCTAGTCCCCAAACTCAGTCCCAGTTCGACGGTCTAGTGATTTTATCTTTGCGTTATACTTCGGAGTCAAATATGGGTTTTCCTTTTTTTTTTTTCTCTTAAAAATAAAGGTAGCGACTCTACAATAATTTCAAAATAAAAAGTTATAGGAATGATTTGAAAATGTAAAGCAAAAACTGTCTTTAACGCGTGGAAAATCATCTCGAAAGAGCATCTCGGTGCTCGAGCGAGACCTCATAGTTGGCGACTCTATTAGGGATAAACTTTTTCTAAAAGTTAAAAGGACTACTAATTGGTTTGAAAATAATACTTTTTTATAGTGACTTTTATTTGACTTTTTATTTAATTGTTGATTTTCATACATCACTTTTCATAACCAGTTACGAATCAAAACCTTTCAAATAGCGGGTAGCATTGACTTGGCAACTCTCTTTGAGTATGTTGGGAGATAGCAAAAGCATCCACCTTATGATGAATCTTCAATCTTTTGAAGCGTAATGGATAGTAGTACTGTTGGATCCACACGAAACTCTTTTTTTCACATGTGGTTAGGTATATCACTGTCCTAGTGTGACGGGTACCCTTTATCTAATCCACCTAGCCCTCACGTAATAAATCTAGATCTTGAACCTTAGGGCTCATGTACCATAATGGATATTGTTGAATTCTCATCATGAAACTTTTTTCCTCATACCATGTCTGTGCATCCATGCCATGTTGATGTAGACATTCAAGCCCTAAAGTTTATGGGCCAGTTTGACCATGCAAAAGTGTTAAATTCAAAGAAGTGGGCCACTGGAGGTGTTTAGTTTTGGGCTTGATGCGGGGCCTAATACAATGAGAGCGTATTTTGGCCAAATTCCTTCATCTAGGCCTCCGTTTTGGCAATTTAGGGTTTTTTATTCATTTGGTTTATGATGTGTTACTCCATCTGAGCTGCTGTATCACGATCATAAACCTCGTTTACAGGTACAGCCTGAAATCCTCTCCTTGGGGGTAGGGCTTTTCAAAGAATTAGCGTAAGCTCTGATACCAACTGGTGTAGCGGAAGCCTTCTAAGAGTCTGTTGATTCTAAATGAATACCAGACTAATAGGCATCAAAGTTTGTTGATTCAAAAGAGTACTAAAAATTGGAAGAAACAACTTTCACACAGAAAGGTTATTTTAATTCAAATTAAAAGTTGCCTCAACCCTAAGGCTTACATGTATAGAGAATAATTTCCAGAAAACCTTAATTGTCTAATATGGTAATTTATTCCTAAAAGGAAATAAATCATCAGATTTACATAAATGATAAATTAAAATATTATAAAGACAATGCCTTAAAAGGCGCCCTAAAATATATTTCCTATTAAAAGAAAATAAGGAAACAATAGTTACTAAAAATGAATAAAAAACCCTAAATTGCCAAAATGGAGGCCTAGATGAAGGAATTTAGCCAAAATACACCGTCAATCATTGCCAAAGGCAATGCTTTAGATTTGTTATCCCGTTTCCCATTGGATTAGGCCCATATCAAGCCCAAAACTAAAATCTTTAGTGGCTCACTTCTTTAACATTGACCTTTTTGCATGGTCAAACTGGCCCATAAACTTCAGGACTTGAATGTCTACATCACATGTTCATACACCCATAATAGTTGGACCAAGAACCTTTGAGTCAATGCCTATGTATACCAAAAACCTTTTTACCCCATAAGCCCAACTAAGATTACCATGCTATCTTAGATTAGAGAGCCCATTTAAACCTTGGTTAAACCAGACTTAACCCTTGGTTCTTATCTTTTAAAGGTATCAATAGCTTATCTACCCAAAACTAAAGCTATAACTGAGCTTGAAACTATGAACACACTCTTAACCATACCCTCAAAAGGCAATAAGACACCTTCCAAGCTGCTACAAAAGCCCAATAGAACTGCTTCGCTGAGATGAACCTCCAACTCACTGAAAATATAAACCAATAATGCCAGTCCATTCTCCAAAAGGTAAAAGCTATGCTATACTCACACCCAACCACTAATTCATCCAACCCAAAAACTAATGCTTCCACTTCAAACCTTTCCATAGTTGACATGACAAATAATGGCTCGACCCCGGGCATCCCTCTTACCACCAATCCCTTGTTCTAAGAAGAAGAAGACCAAGCTGCATTTGAAACTAAGAAACTCATTGAGAAGTTTGAAGCCTTGGAAAAAGTTCTTTAAAGCATTAAGAGGCATGAAGATTTGATTGATGTTGATTCCCTCACACTCTTTACCAATGCAAGGGTCCCACCAAAGTTCAAGATGCCATCTGTGGACAAGTTCGATGGAACTACCTGCCCCAAGACTTACCTTAAAATATATGTGGGGGCAATAAATCCTCTTGGCATGGACATTGAGCTCCTTTCTCAATTGTTCCAACAATCCCTTACTGGAGCTACAATGAAGTTGTTCATGGATTTAGACACCAACTTCAATAAGTTTTGAGATGACATCTGCAAAAAGTTTGTTAAGCAGTATCATTATAACATTGAAGTTGATATCACTAGGAGGGATTTGGAAACCATAAAACAACAGCAAAGGGAGTCCTTCTCCACTTTTCTGACTAGATGGAGGGCAGCTGATAAATAGACCTACCGAGCAAGAACAGATTGACAACATTATCAAGAACCTCCTCCCAGTGTATCAAAACCATCTCCAGACTCAATACCTCCTAATTTTAAATCTCTCATTACCACAAATTCTAAGATTGAGGATCTAATCCAAAGTGGACAACTTAAAAATGAAACTTCAAACTCTTTGAGGTTTAGTAAGAACACCAACTACTCTTCCAATTCAAACAACTCCACCAATAAAAAAGGTGGGGAAGTAGTTGCTTTGTCCAACCATCCTCCCATGAAACTTTAAAAGAGATCATTCACTGATTTGGGCATGCCTTTGGGGATGGTGTTTAGAAAGGCATTGGAATCCAAATTGATCACACCCTTAGATCCACGAGCTCCACCTAACCCTTTACCCAAAAGCTAGAACATGAATGAACATTGTGAATACCACCAGGGATCAGAGCACAAAATTGACATGTGCAAGAACTTGAGGCATAAGATTCAAGATTTAATTGATAGTGGAGACATTCTACCTTAGGACCTAGGCCCAACATCACAAGAATTCCACTTCTAAACCACCAAATCCAAATCAATTGCATCCTCTCCTCTAATCTAGAATGTGATCCTATCTCTTTGATTCCGTCATATGAAGACTATTGTTGTGTGCTAGATCTCAATGACTTTGTGGATGAGCTTATTGTTGTAACCCAAAGTGGAAGGTTCTATCATCCTCTTGACCAACCAACCCAAGATATCCCTCCAATTCAACCTATTCCTTCACTTGCCGAAAAATTGAAATGCAGCAATGATCCAGATGTAGATGTTGTTCTAAAGTAATTAAAGAAGACTCAGACAAACATTTCAATTTGGAGCTTAATCCAATCATCTTATCCTCATCGCCAAGCTCTTTGTAAGTCTTTGAACTAATGCCAAGCTCCCATTGATGTCTCACCTGAAACACTGGTTACTTCTTTAACCAACTCAACCAAGGCTACATCTATCACTTTCAGCAACCAAGACTTGCCTAATAGGGAGGATAACCATAACCATGCCCTATACAAAACTGTCATGGCTCGAGGAAAGACAATCCCAATGGTATTAGTGGACAACAGGTTAGCTTTAAATGTATGTTCATTAAAGGTGGCTACCTGCTTGGGTTTGGGAATTGCAAATTTCACACCCTTTGATTAGATTGTGAGGGATTATGACAACCCGAAAATGGAGGTTCTTAGAATGGATACTCTTGATATGACCATTGGACCAGTGACTACACCTATCCCCTTCCAAGTTATTGATGTTCCAGCCTACTTTAACCTCCTCCTTGGAAGGCTATGGATCCACAAATTCAAAACCATACCTTCTTCCCTCCACCAAAAGCTCAAGTTTCCCCATGGAATTTATGTGGTCACAATTAAAGGGGATATGCATGGGAATAGTGAGGTCCCCATTTTGGAGATTAAGCTTGAAGCCTCTGAAGTTCCATTGTCAGGATTGTCCTTTGACACTATTATGGTGTCTTTTGCGGTGACGGTCCGGATTCAAACCTAAGGTATATCGGTAAGGATTAACCAAATCGAGGAAAGGAGTTGCCACTCGATTAAAGATGTAACCAAGACCATAAATACATTGCATTTACTTCATCTAGGAAACGAGTGACAATTTTATCCTTGGCTAAGCATCATACCACCTTATCTAAAGATCCAGGTAAGAAAACCAGGTATAGATGGGGGAAGGTGTTAGGCACCCTAACCCGCCTGGCCGTTGGCCATCCTCCCTATTTAGCTAGAATTCATAAGTGAACTAACTTAGGCATAACATTGAAAGAAACAATCCATAAGCCAAAAAAATGTAAGTTTCATCATGGCAATGCTCGACCATACCATAAACCAAACCAAATATAATTTTTAGGAAAGATTAAAGGAGTCACAAGCTGTCTTACTTAAAACCTAACCTCCTTAGATAAAATTTTATAAGGTCTAGTAAATTATACAATCTCATAAGGCCACACCTAATGATTTCATAAAATGTTCATTACATAGTAAGAATTCTTACTAGCCCTAAAGAAATGGAAAGAGAAATGAACAATCTAGTCCTAACAAGAAATTTACACAATCATATCATACTATAAACATTCATTCATTCAACATCTCAAAATAAAGAAGTGACAAAAAGAAAATTGAATTACTCAATTCAATGCATTAAATGAAACATGTGTGCCTTCGCCTTTCTTGGGCCTTAATGCATTTTAGACCCTTTTATCTTTTATGCTTAAGTCTCATGTTACTTATATCATTCATTTTATTTACTTCATCCTTACATAGTTAGCTTATACAATCCAAATATATGCATAACATACTTTGCAAAATAGCATACTTCCTTTTCATTACATCAAAACTCATGTTTATCATATGCATGATGCAAAACATATAAGCATGATGCAAAACATATAAGCATGACACTTTAACTATTTGGTTTATATACAAATGACCAAAATGTATCAAAATAATAATGCATACGCTACATCATTCTCAAGGTAAACTACTTTTAACAACTAACCTAATCATGACATACTAACCTATAAGAAGCACTTTATATTATATGACAATAAAGTTCGTATTCAATCAATCATGCCTTAGGCATTTTAAGTTCATGCTCAAATTATTCATTCATGGCATTATGTTCATTTTAAGTCATTTTACTCTGCATTCAATCATGCCATATTGTCATATAATAATAAGCATGCCAATTTTCAAGTTTAGAACCTAAAATAGGCATTATAACAACAAGCATGCAAAACTAGGTTTATCTTTAGCACTTTTTAATATAGCATGCTTCTAAATCAATAAAAATCATCATGTAGTCATACAACCTAGGTTTCATGCATCTACTCACAACATATAGACTATTACATACAGTTAAAAGTATCAAATGCACATAAAAATCAAGAAACAAGACAAAAAAAGACAAGAAAGTGCCTATGTGGCATAAGAAAATACCTCAATGGCATATTTAGGGCCATGTGGCCCTAGGAAGAGCCGTATGGCTCTTCTCAGTCCCGCACGGGACAAGAAAGAGCGTGTGGCACTTCCCAAGGGCCATATTCCCCTTCTGACTTGACAATGAACTCCCACATGATTTTAAATCAATTTTGCATCTTTTTTAGGGAATTTTCAATTCTTTTTCATCCCAGAATAACCCAAAAACTATTCCTAATGATTCTAAGTATTTTAAATTCAATCAAAATGATTTTTAGAATGTGAAAAGACAACAAAATAGTAGCTTGAGAAAAAAAAATGTAAGTTTCATGCAAAAGGAAACTAAGCATGCTTCCTATGTTCTTTTAGTTCAAATTGATTCAATTTTTAATTAGGAAAGTTAATTATCATTTAAACATGGATTCTTAATTCTAATTTAGTTCATATCAAAAGATTTTACAAAGAAAAAGAGAAAAGAAAAATCTCATGGATTGTTACCAATCCATGTGATTATGCCCAAAGAACTCACATGATTACTAAATAAAAATAAAAGGGGAAACTACTCAAACTTGGACACACTAAGGCTCTGCAAATCGCCCTCAGGCTTCGTTCATCTTATGGGTGATTTTGAATGTCAAGAATGTTGATGCTCGAAGAAGATCGCTAATTGTCAAGTGCTTACTTTGAATCAAGCTTTGATTCACTTAAATGCGCTCCCTTTATCAAGAACACTATCAATAACTTTCTTGATATGTTCTTGAAAAAAAGTTTAAAAGAAAAGACAAATCTCGATTTTATTCTTGTGATTCTTGAAGAAAATAATTATTTTGTATATTTTAAACAAAATTGATTGATTGATTTTAATAAAATCTTTAGTTTTTATAATAAAATTGATTAGAAATTCAGTTTTGTGTTTCATTGAAAGAAAGAGTTATTTTCAAGAATTCGGGCATAAAAAATTTGGGATCCTCCAACTAGTGAGGATGGAGGCCTATTTATAGGCTTTTTCCCCCCTTGAATAGGAAGAAATAAGTTTAAAAGACTCCTATTTAGGTTTATTTAGATTTTCTAAGTAATAAAACATCCTAAATATCCAAATAGTTTCCGACATAGCTTTAGGGTTACTTGCCAACAAAGAACTCTAAAGATTCCCTTTTAGCTTTTACCCCAAATCTTGCATTTTGATTAAAATACCAAATAGGAACATTTTAGAAATTAATTTGGCACAAAAACAAACTTGAAATCACCAAAATTGGAAGAAAAATCAGACTGGAGGTGGCGGAGGTGAGTATCAGCGCGTGTGAACGGGCCCATTACTTGCCTGCTCGTTGAAAAGCCATGTGGCTCTTCACATAGTAGTGCAGCTCAAGTAAGGCTGTGCGGCTCTAAAAAATATCCATATATCTCTTGCAAGAAGCCACAGGCTAATGGTTGCCACATGGACCTGACGACTTGCCTCAAACGGGTCTGTCGATCCCCCGTGCGTCCGTTATTGCATCTGAACAATCCGAAATGACCCAAAACTTTCCAAAAAACTTTAAAATAGTTTCTAAACTCCTTTTAACTAAGAAAATAACTTAAATTTATCTTGGGTTTGCACAGGCCCTACGACTTGCCGTAATTGGGCCAACGACTGCCTGCGTGCCCGATTCGCATCCCGATCACCGAATATGGTCCAAAATGATCCAAATTCATTTTGAAATGCATTTTGACATGTTTTATATTATAGTACAAACCTAGATCATCAACTGCTAAGACAAACCTAGCAATTTCCTCGATCCAAAAATAAAAGTTCTCTCTTTGACAAGTAACCTTTTTCTCACGATCTCGATTCTTAGTGCTACATAATTGGGCTTCAGCTCGGGCTCAAGGTGAGTCAAAAATCGGTTCTAACAATTTTCCCCCACTTTAGTAGGGTTTGTAGAGCATGTATGCTAGTGAACTCAGTGTAACAAAGTTTGCTAAAGTTGATGTTATCATTCAAGATTAGGATATGCAAACCTGAACCTTACTATTTTGGCATATCAGGTTGCATTGGGAATTTCTTTCCAGTCGAATGCAAAATACCTCTCCCTTAGAGGAGTTTTCTAATGGAATGAAAATCCTCATTATGGTAACCGTCTAATGCATCAGGAATCTACTTTTAGGCAATGTAAATACTTCTCCCTCGTAAAAGTCTTCAATAAGATGATGATCCTCATTAAGGTAACTATTGATTGCATCAGGAATCTACTTTCGGGTGATAAAAACACACCTCCCTCATAAAAGTCCTCTAATGGGATGATGATCCTCATTAGGGTAACCATTGAATGCATCGGGACTTTACTTCTGGGCGATGCAAATACTTTTCAATCATCTATTTGCCTTTAGGGTATTCACCCTTCTTCCTTTTGATTTAAGTCCTCATATTTCTTTTATTTGCTCAAAAGTCCTCATATTTGTTTCCATTGTCTACCGGTCCTTACCTTTGTTCCCTTTTTATAAAGGTCCTCACCTTTATTATGCTTAAATGACTTCTTCCAATAATCTTACTTAAATACTAAAGCATGTAAGGAATCTTCCAATGCATTTTGTCTTCTTCCAAAGATTCTTCTTTTCCTTATTCCAAGGCTTTCATTCAATGTCTCCCACTTTAAAGATAAGTGAGAATGACTATTCTCCATTTTCCCATCATCTTTATCTTCTTCCAACACTTCCTATTTTCAAGATAATGGGTTCACATCTTTTCAAAGCCAACTTTCCTTTCTCTCCACTTGTTCAAACTTCAATTTATCCCACTCATGACTCTTCATCTATAAATACCTACTATTGGGATCATTTTTCTCACTATTCTCTTTTGCTGAGATAAAATCTTTCTCTTCATCTTATTTTCTTATAAGCAAATCTCCTTCTTTTCCTCCAAAGAAATGGCAGTCTCTTCCTAAGCTCATAGAAAAATTAAAAGGGCAGCCCCACTTACTCTTTAAAATTTTCCTATGGTGGAGCCTACCTATAGGCATCATGTATTCTTTCCCTTGGCTCATCATGGTTTAAGTCAAGGAAATAAAGTTCCTCTTTTGAATGCTCTCTCTACTCATTCTTGCATGGAATCTCCCATAAAAATTAAATATTGTTGTAGGAATATGCATGAAGTTAGGTCTTGATATAACCAATTTCCAAGAGTGGTTCAACTCTGTATTAATTCAACCGGATTTGATCTCTTCATTTCTAGCCTTTCTTCATCTCAAGTAAGATTGGACACTAATGCCCTAACCACAATCATGGAAAGATGGATGGATTCTACCCATACATTTCACCTTCCTATTAGTGAGATGACTATTACTTCTTTGGATTTTGCTACCATTACAGAAATTTCTTTTCAAGGAGAACCCATTCCATTCGATGCTTGCTTGTATGAAGGTAATTTCCAAGCTCAATGTGATTATATGAATGCTCTTCTCAGAGTTACTCTTCTAAAAAAAAATGGACATATTTCTTACATCGAGCCAAAACTCATGGTTTTTGAACGAGCTATTACTTCTCCCAAGCTTGTGGATCAACAACAATGTGCTTTCTTCTCTATCTCTTTGGCACCACATTTTTTGCCAATATCTCCAACACAGTGGATCTCTCCCTTTTGCCCTCATCATGGGATCTCTCAAAGGTTAAAGACATGAATTAGGGTTCCCTAACTTTTTTAAGAAGCCACTCTAAAGATTCCTCGATTTTATGATGATGGAAATAGAGCAATTTACTCCAAGTGATTGCCTTCCTAGGGGAAAAGCTTGGATTATGAGTAAAACTATCCTAAAGATCCCTTTCGCATCATATAAACACAGTCTTAACTCCTTCTCTTGGGATAAGGTCAGATATCCAACACACATTTTTCCATTTTTCCAAGTTCTTTGTGATGAACTTCTTTGTTTTATTTCTTTTATAGATTATGGATCATCCATGGGGAGAAATAGAATAATTTCCTTCCTTTATTCTTTATGCGCTCACCTAACTCATTTAAGAATCCTTCTTAAAGGTCCTTCGACGCTTGAATGGTTACTAAGTGAGAGAACCTATGCTTCATTTCTTAGGCTCAAAGGTAGGAAAGTCCTTCTTTCTCCTCATATTTCCATGTATTGGACTACAACTTTGGAGGGAGAGGAACTCGAATAAGCACTAAAAGGAGTAGATTGTAGACCCAACTTCTCTTCCTTAATGAAGGTGGGTAATACTATGACTTTATTTCTTCCCATCTCCTAGGATCTCTTCCACTATCTCTTGCTCCCTTAAGCTCCCAAACTTACAATAGAAAACGAGTTCTAGGAGATTTAGCTAGTTCTTCTAGTCCTTCGTTCCGTGTGGATATGGCCATTTCTAATTCAAAAATGGTTATAGGTGATGTTCAAAACCTACCGTATTTGGGAATTATGACTATGGATGATAGTGAAAAGGCTAAAGTAGCCCTTAGAGAGTCATCAAGTAGATTGAACCCTTCCCAACCCCATCATAGCTCATCCAAGAAGAAGTACCTCCGCACTTACGAATTATCAAATAGAGGAGGAGAGTGAGAGAGAGGATTCCCCTATATATTAATTATAATTCCAACCTTGTATTTTGTAACAACTTTCCATGAATAAATTCTCTTATTTTTTGTGTTTTTCATGAGTTGTTGTTCATCCAAACAAGCTCCTAAGTGTATTAATTATACTTTACTTTCCAATCAAGTTAAATCTTAGAAACCTTGGACAATCTCCTAAATCTTGCCAAAATCCGCATGAAAATCAATCCTAAAGATATTAGGAGTTGAAAAGTCCACCCAAAACAAGTCTTAAGGGTCTAGGGTCGTGTGGCCTTTCCACACGGTCCTGCTAAGGTAGTGTGGCCCTTGGCATGAGCTATATGGCTCTGCTAGGGGCCATGTGGTCCTTGTCCTTTTGGGCATCCGATTTTGTGTCCTTTCTCTTATTTTCTTTTTGGTTTTGGCACATTTTTCAAATATTTTTCTCAAAAGGATTTGGGTTTCTTCCTTTAACACTATAAATACCCCTTTTATGCTCTTTATTTTTCATTCCAAACTCCAATAATGGCTCACCAATACTCTTAGATTCCTAAGATCAATGCTCCATTTTTCAATATTATGTATGAAATTTCTCCTCTTGATTGGTGCCACTTGAATTGTAGGTTTCTAAAGAGCCTAAAATTCTTCAATTATGGCAAGATTGACCTCTAATTCTTAGATGCCGGCACTGAATTTTGGGACAAGAAAGCTCATGTGTTTCATTTTTAAGATTCCGAAATTTGTCCAATATTTGAAGAGTTTAGTGTCATCTTGGATAGGTATCTTAACCCTTTCAACAAGGTTTTCATGGTGGATTTAGACATAAGGTATCCAAGTAAGATGATTTCTTTCTTTAACAGGTCTCCCTCTATGGTTCAAAGGCATACCATAAATGGCCAATGGATCAACCTTGCTACCTTAATCCCATACCTTGAGAATTTGGACAAAAAGGATCCAGTTTAGCCTAGAATCTTCATGTTTTGCCTTTTTGGCAAATTTCTCTTAGTTGGTCATGATGACTTAGTGGATTATAGGGTTTTATCCACTGTGCAAGGTATCTTTAAAGGTGAGAATCCCTTTTCCTTAATTCTTATGGAAACCTTGCGAGGTTTGGATGAATGGAAGGCTACTAAAACATGTGTGCCATACAGATATCTCATGGGGTCCATCCTTGATACCACCATGACTTTGTAAGATTGGAAGTAATGCCCTAACTTCCTAGTTACCCATACTACCGCGAAACAAGTATTTTCCACCAAATTATACTTTTCCTCATAAGGCAACAATTTCTTGCTCAAATAGTATATTGCAAATTCTATTCCTTCTTCATCTACTTGAGCAAGCATTGCTCCCACAGAAAATTCTTTTATACCAAAGTATAGGATGAGCATGCCCTCAGGCATTGGTAATCTCAAAACTAGTGGATTTAAAAGATATTCTTTGATACGGTCAACAACTTCTTGACACTTATCATTCCATTTTGCATTTTGGCTTTTCTTTAAAAGCTTAAAGATAGGCACAAACACGAGTAAGTTTAGCTATAAACCTACTTATGTATTAGAGCTTCCCTAAAAAGCTTCTTTCGTCTTTTTTGGTGCAAGGAGCAAACATATCCTAAATTGCCTTTATTTTGTCGGGATCTATCTCAATTCCTTTCTGGCTCACAACATATCCTAACAATTTTCTAGAAGTTACTCCAAACACACACTTTTCAGGATTCAACCTAAGTTTATACTTAATCACCCTTTGCAAGAACCTTTCTAATGCCTCATAGTTACCTTCAATAATGGTTGACTTAACCATCATGTCATTCACATACACCTCAACCTCTTTATGAATCATGTCATGAAACAAAGTGGTAGCCATACGATGGTAAGTGGCACCAGCATTCTTTAATCCAAAGGGCATTACTTTATAACAGAATGTTCCTCATTCCGTGATAAAGGCAGTTTTCAAATTATCCAATTCAACCATCATAATTTGATTGTATCAAGAGAACCCATCACAAAAGGAATAACAACATATTCTAACTACATTATCAACTAATACATCAATGTGCAGTAAAGGGAAGTCATCCTGAGGAGAAGCTTTGTTCAAATCCTGGTAATCTACACACATCTTAACCCTCCCATCTTTCTTAGGAACAGGAACTATATTGGCAAGCCATTCAGGATAATCTACTACTTCTAGAAACCCAACTTGGATATGCTTAGCCACTTCCTCTTTTACTAATTTAGCCCATTTTGGTCTCAACCTTCTAAACCTTTGGTTAACTAGTCTTTTATGGGAAAAGGTTGGAATAGTGTGTTCAACTATGAAGTGTTCTATTCCAGGCATATCTTCGTAACACAATGCAAAAGCCTATTGATTTATAATCAATATTCTTTTACCTTTTCCCTTTGTATAGATGCAAGATCAGACCCTAATTGCAATTATTTTGGATTTTCACTTGTATTTAAATTAAAAAGATGTAATTGCATAAAATTAATATGAAATATGCTTTTGGAATACATGATATGAATGCTACAATCGAGATTGACATCGAACAAGTAAGGAAATCCAGAGCTCATTTAATTGATCTTGAAATAAAAATTCACATCGTCCTCATTTGCATCCCTAAGAGAGACAAACTCCTCATCTAAAAGATCTAGAAAACATGGCATGACCCATTCTTCCTTAAACATAGAGGGCTTTATAGCTTTGACTTTGTCATCTTCATCCACCTCCATCTTCAAGAGGGAATCCTCCACCTCAAATTCTAACTTCTTAAGAGATAATACTTCTACAAAGATCTCAAACCCAGGTTATATCTTGCCATGGAATTCCTATGGATTAGGATAACCAAGATAAGGCAAAATGTGCCCTTGCTTTATGTACCAGTCCCTAAGGTGGGTTTCTTACCTTGGAATGCTTTTCTCTTTGTCGGGTTCATACCCTAACCCTTGAGTGGTAGTTTGCCCTGTAAAATCAGGCAGTTATGGGATTCTTTGGTTTTTAAGTCCTAATCCCATCCTAGGAAAGAAGGTCATATTCTTTAGGATATTAGCTACCCTTGTATCATACCAATCTTCCATAGTCATGGCTATTTGAAAACCACTCATATGGTGTAAAGAGTCAATATCGATGATAATTGCATTGATCTTCTTTTGGGGTGTAGCATGTATGGTTATGATCTTCCCCTCGTATGGAATTTGGATCTTTTAGTGCAAGGTAAAAGGAACACCTCATAAGGCATGGAACTAGGGACATCCAAATAGTAAGGCGAAAGGTGGTGGAATATCGATAGCTACAAACTCGACCACTGACTCAATAGTCTAACCTTTATCGTGGTCTTAAAGACACCATATACTATTCTTTTTGAATTATCATAAGCCCTTATCACCATCTCCAACTCATCCAAATCCTCCACACTCATACCAATCTTGGCAAGGATTTGTCTAGGATAAACACTAATGGATGACACATCATCAACCGTTACATATAAGGTTTTTTTACCTTTGAGCTCAGTTGTTATAAGCAGAGGCTTAACATGCTTCCTCCCTTTTGGAGGCAAATCCTTATTTCCATAGGTAATTAAATCCTTCTTCTCACCCTCTTGTTCATCTGACTCTAAAATCCTTACCATTTCTTCGAGAGTGGTTAAGTTTAAAAAGGAAATACTAGATAAGGCTTCTAACATTGCTTTCTTATACTTTTCAGATGACATAAGCAATTCACATATGTTAATGTTAGCTTGGGTGTTCTTAAGTTGCTTTAGGACATTGTTTTTGAAATTTGGGGTAAAAGATCGGGTAGAGATTTTGGGTTTAAAGGTCTCAAAGTCCTCTTTTCTGAAGCTTTTCCTAGATTTTAGACATACACTTATTTAGCTTGGAGAAATTCCTTTATTATCAGACAACACCTACATCTGCCATTTTAGCATTTCCTTTATTCTCACTCAGGTTGTTATGATTATTATCACTCATTTTATCTTCATACTTCTTCTTCTCATTCAGCATATCCTCTATTTGGATACCGGCTTCATATAGTTGCTCAAAACTTGTTAAAGGAATATAGCACATCTTTTCATAAATCTCACCAGAGGTTCCCTTCACACACATCTTAATTAGGCCCTTAACCTCTAGTCTATTTTTCATTTGAGCAGCCTTCTGCCGCCACCTTGTTAAGTACAACATAAAAGTTTCATTGTACTTTTATCGGATGGTTTCCAAGTCACACAGAGTCATATCTATTTGTGTATTATAAAAATATTATTGAATAAACTTTTTCTCCAAATCTCTCCAATCCATCATCACCTTCTTATCAAGGTCATAATACCAATGGATGGTGGCTCCTATCAAGGATAGGACAAAGAATTTGGTAATCTGAACTTTGGTAATTCCAGTAGCTCCCATGATGGTGGCATATTGCCTTAAATGAACTCTAGGATCGCTTGTCCCATCAAACTTTTGTAAATCGGGGATTTTAAATATTAGAGGGAGGTCCTCACCTATAGTGATATCTAATTCCTCAATATCATTAACCCCATCAACTCCAGTGCTCTTAAGCATGGTTTGCATCTTTTCAACCTTCTTGGATAAGTTCTCATATCCATTGTGCACCACCTCGATTTTTCGAGCCTTTCCTATTTCATAATCTAGGTCTAAATCAAAGTTATCATTTATATCCACCACCTTATTGGGATCAGGGTCCCTAGTTTTATTCCTAGGATGGCTAGTTTCTTGGGTTGCCTCATTGGCTTAAGCAAGCCGTGAAAGGACTTGTTTCAGGGCTTTTTGCAAACAGGCTTCTAGGGTAGCCCTAAATTCTACATCTAATACTTTCCTAATGGCACACTCAAGCTATTCTTACTCATTTCCTTCATATGTCATCTTAGCAATTACTTCACTGGGTTCGACTTCGAGATTAAAAGAAAGACTCTTTTGTACAGTACTATCTCTTATGGACAAGCTAGGGATAGGTTGGGAATCTTTTTCCAACAACGGAGTCCAATCCAACTTTTTACAAACCTTTGTTAAATCTAGGCTTTCCTTCTTGCCTTTTTTTTTCCAACCTTCTGGTTTCTCAATGCCAAGTCGCTTGACCTTATTCTTTCTTCTTACCCAGTATTTGCTATGGCTATAAATCCAAGTATTAGGTATGAATGCATGAATGCATGAGTTTACAAATGTTTCATATTTTCATTAGACCAAACCCTAAATCTTTGTCACTTATAACTTCATTAATTGATTTGGGAAGGAAAAGGCGGAGTGGCCTTCCTTTTTTGTGGGTAATTCATTTATATTCAAAATATTGGGGAAAAAAAGGGGAATGACAAGGAATAGATACTCAAAATTATTCAAAAATGGTATTATTATAACTTGGTTTTATTTTAAATGTTTTGGGTCTTATCCCTAACAAGATAAATTTCCTAAATCAAACTATCTTAGTCTTCATCTTCTTTTGAATCCTCTTGTGGATCTTCCTCTTCTTCATAGTCTAAGTTTTCATTAGTCAAGGCATCAATCAATAGAACATTATAAAATCTAGTCAAATCATATCAGAATGCCTTAACCTCGGTGATCAGTCCTTTACTATGTTTTTCAAATCTAGTAAATAGTTGTTCATAGGAGGGTGGTTCAAAGAGCAAACTTTCAATTATGCTTTCTTCCTCTTGGATATCATAGACTTCTTCTTCTACCATTCTTTCTAGAAATTCATCACGGAGGTTAGGTAAGTCTTTTATTTCTTCATACCACTCTTCTTCGTCGCCCTCTATTGGTTTTATCTTCTCTAGATTATCTTCCATATAAGCTTTATATCTTCTATTTCTTTAACTTCTACTTTTTGATACTTATGACATGGGCTATCCCCTTCACTCACTTCTTCTTTCCTCTCTCTCTTTGAAGGAATAAGTGACTTGGATTCAGATTTGGTCATTTTTGGAAATATGAACTTAGATGGCTGCATAAAGTTCTTGGATTAGATTTTTCCTTATATGATGCATGATACATGTTTCACAACAATTTATTGCATAACAAGGCAAACAAAGTTTCCATTCTTTTAGAGATAAGTTGAGAGATAGACAGTGGGTCATGCCCCATTTTTAACATTTTAAGAAACCTTATTTCAAAGGCTTATGGTAAAATTTCCAAAAAAAAGGAAACCTAAGTTTATCTATAACATCTAACTAAGGGAATCAGTTTTCCAAGTCCCTAGTAGAGTCGCCAGATTGTAGTGTCTTTTGAGGCGACGGACCGGATTCGAACATAAGGTATATGGTAAGGATTAGGCAAACCGAGGAAAGGAATCGTCACTCAATTAATGGTGTAATCGAGACCATAAATGAATTGCATTTCTTTCCTCTAGGAAATGATTGACGATTTTACCCCTGGCTAAGCACTTGGCCGCCTTATCCAGAGATCCAGGTAAGGAAACCGGATACGGATTGGGGAAGGTGTCAGGCACCCTAACTCGCCTGGCCATTGGCCAGCCTCCCTATTTGCTAGAAGTCATAGGTGAACTAACTTAGGCATAACATTGAAAGAAACAATCCATAAGCCAAAAAAGGTAAGTTATATCATGGCAATGCTCGACCATACCATAAACCAAACCAAGCATAATTCTCAGGAAAGATTGGAGGAGTCACAAGTAGCCTCACTTAAAATCCAACCTCCTTAGACAGAATTATATGAGGTCTAGTAAATTATACAATCTCACAAGGCCACACCTAAATATTTCATAAAATGTTCATTGCATAGTAAGAATTCTCACTAGCCCTAAAGAATTGGAAGGAGAAATGAACAATCTAGTCCTAACAAGAAATTTTCACAATCATATCATACTATAAATATTCATTCATTCAATGTCTCAAAATAAAGAAATAACAAAAAGAAATTTAAATTATTCAATTCAATGCATTAAATGAAACATGTTCACCTTCGCCTTTCTTAGGCCTTAATACATTTAAGACCCTTTTATCTTTTATGCTTAGGTCTCATGTTACTCATATCATTCATTTTATTTACTTCATCCTTACATGGTTAGCTCAAACAACCCAAATATATGCACAATGTACTTTGCAAAATAGCATACTTCCTTTTCATTAAATCAAAACTTACGTTTATCATATGCATGATGCAAAGCATATAAACATGACACTTTAAATATTTGATTTATATACAAATGACCAAAATGTATCAAAATAATAATGCATGCACTACATCATTCTCAAGGTAAACCACCTTTAACAACTAACTTAATCAAGGCATGCTAACCTATAAGAAGCACTTTATATTGTATGGCAACAAAGTTTGTATTCAATCAATCATGCCTTATGCATTTTAAGTTCATGCTCAAATTATTCATTCATGGCATTATGTTCATTTTAAAGTCATTTTACCATAAATTCTATTTTGCGAACAGACCCATTACTTGTAGGCTTGTGGAAGAGCCATGTAGCTCTTCATAGAGCCGTACTTCTCAAGCAAGGTTCATGCGACCCTACAAGCTATCACACAGCTCTTGTAAGAAGCCACAGTCCAATGGTTATTGTATGGGCCCAACGGCTTGCCGCAAACAGGCTAGTTGTTCCCCACACGTCCATTATTGTGTCCAAACCTTCTGAAATAACCCGAAACTTTCCAAAAACATTTAAAATAGTTTCTAAACTCCTTTTAAATTAGAAAACAACTTAAATTGGCATCAAACTTGCACAGGCATGACGACTTGTCGTAATTGAGCCGACGATTGCCTACGGGCTCGATTCGCGTTTGGCTAGAATATGACCCAAAATGACCCAAATTCATTTTGAAATACATTTTGACATATTTTATAATAAAAGACAAACCTGGATCATCAATTTTTAGGACAACCCTAGTAATTTCCTTGTTCTAAAAACAAAAATAATTACTTTGACAAGCTACCTTTTTCTCACGATCTAGATTCTTAGTGCTACATCATTGGGATTTGGCTCAGGCTCTGTCAAAAATTGGAGCTAAAAACTATCCAATTCCTTGAAGGCAATGGAGATAAGGAATTAGTTCATTTTGACTTCGACCCCAATGGAAGCATAGTTGTTGCTAACATTATGAAAAAAATGAACTATTTTCCTAACCTAGGTTTGGGGAAGAATCAACAACGGATAATGTCATTCAACGACTACCATATAGCTAATCCACCATTTGGGCTTGGTTATAAGCCCACAAAAGAAAATGAGGAGGAGATTCAGAGGAGAGCTAAGAAAAAGGCTAAAGCTAAAAAGAAAGATGAATCATTTCATTGGCAAATGCACCCTTACTTTAAAACTTTAAATGGCTACTTTGCGAAAGAGGGTGAAGATTTCCCTTATTGTGGTTTTGCTGAACCTTAGTATTGCCTTTTAACCAAAAAACTGACCCTAGAGTTTGAAATTTTCTTTAATGTCAGGCTCAATTTAGAAAAATGAAGTTCATTGAGCTGATTACATATCCTTCATGGTTAGCAAATATAGTCCCAGTACCCTAGAAAGATGGAAAGGTAAGGATGTGTGTGGATTACAAGGATTTAAACAAGGCTTGCCCAAAGGATGACTTTTCTTTACCTCACATTGCCCTATTGGTAAGCCGTATGGCAAGTTCTGAAGTAGTATATTTTACTGACCTGTATGCGGGCTTATAATCAGATTCAGGTCAACCCCCTAATAAGGAAAAGATAGCCATCGTCATAGAATAGGATACCTATTACTACAGGGCCATGCCATTTGGTTTGAAGAATATAGGGGAAACCTATCAAAGGATGGCAACCACCATTTTCCATGACATGATCCATAAAGAAGTAGAGGTTTATGTGGATGATATGGTGGTAAAGTCTAAAACGGTGGAAGGGCACTTAGAGGTATTAAGAAAATTCTTTCTCAGATTTAGACAGTATAATTTAAAGTTGAATCCTACCAAATATCTCTTTGGTGCATCTTCTAGAGTGTTCCTGGGATACATGGTCAATAAGAAGGGAATACATATTAACCCAATCAAGTGAAAGGCAATTTTGGAAATGCCATCTCTGAAGACAGAAAAGGAAATTACGGGTTTCCTAGGATGCTTGCAATACATTAGTCAGTTCATCGCCTAGTTAGCTGACACATGCGATCTTATTTTTAAGCTATTGAGAAAAGGAGCTCTTAAGCAATGGAATGATGAATGCCAGCAATCCTTCAAGAAGATTAAAGAATATCTGTTGAATTCTCCTATTTTACAGCCTTCGAGGCTAGGAAAACCTTTATTCTTATATTTGTCTGTAACTCAAAAAGCTATGGGTGCAATGCTCGCTCAAAATGCAGCTGATTCCCACAAAGAAAATGTCATCTACTACTTGAGTAAGTGCATACTTTTACATGAACTCAAATACAATTATATTGAAAAACTGTACCTAGCCCTAGTTTGGCTATGTCATAAATTACAACATTATTTAGGTTCATATATCACCCATGTTATAGTTGATAAGAGCCCCTTGAAATTTCTTATGGAGAGGCTGGTTCTTGACAGCAAAATGGCACGATGGTTGGCAGTTTTTGTAGCATTTGATCTGAAGTATGTCCCGAGAAAAGCAATCAAGGAAAGCATCATAGCTGACCAGTAAGCTACAACTCCAATACAGATTAATGATCTTTTTGAACCTGAATTCCCAAATGAAGTTATCATAGAAATAGAACCAAAAGTGTGGAAAATATAATTTTGATGGTGCAACTAATAGCAAGGGTTTCGAAGTTGGTGTCGTCTTAGTCACACCATATGGGGATCATTTGCCCATGGCCATTAAACTTGCTTTCAAAGTAACCAATAATGAAGTTGAATACGAACATATGCAGGTTAGATTGCACTGTCAATATGAGAATCGATTACCTAGAAGTACATGGGGATTCCAATCTAATTATCTCCCAACCTCTTAGTAAATGGAAGATAAGGGAAGAACGCTTAATGTCTTACTTTCAGTGAGTAAATGATCTCATAGAAAACATCCATAAATTATTTTTCCATTATTTACCTCAAGCTAAGAATCAGTTTACCGATACTTTGGCAACTTTAGCTTCCATGATAAACATGATGGGTACTGAGATCGTTCGACCAATGGTCATTGAAGTACAGCGATAGCCAGGGTATGATACTACTTGCATGTAGATTCAACTAGTCGATGGGAAACCATGGTGATAGGACATATTCAACATTATAAAAACTTAGCAATATCTAGAATGGGCATCAAAATCAGACTATAGAACATTAAGGCAGCTTGCTAGTAATTTCATCCTGAATGGTGATGTGCTGTACAGAAGGGCATGGAATAATATTCACTTCGTATATGTAAAAGAAGAAGAAGCTCAGTAAATCATGGAATGGGTTCATGGTAAAGAGCAGATACCGCATTTGAATTGTTTTGCCTTGGCAAAGAAGATTATGAATTTGGGATACTTTTAGCTAACCATGAATGAGGATTGTGCTAAGAATGTATAAAGATGCCATAAGTGTCAGATTTTTTCCAAACTACAAA
Source organism: Aleurites moluccanus (assembly GCA_948193065.1). Lineage (NCBI taxonomy): Eukaryota > Viridiplantae > Streptophyta > Magnoliopsida > Malpighiales > Euphorbiaceae > Aleurites > Aleurites moluccanus. The sequence continues at coordinate 5,868 of CANXYC011519049.1, read as the reverse complement.
AAATACCTCTTATTTCACTACAACCGACTGTAACTTCCTGACCATTTGCAACTCGGAGAATCAACGACATTGGTCTAATGAATCCAAAATCCTCAAATGGGAATGAGTATATATTAGTGGCCATTGACTACTTCAAAAAGTGGGTGGAAGATGCCATTCTTATTGGCAGCAACACCTTTTCTTTCTGGTGACATTGTTTCTTCTTGCTAATGGCAACTCTGATTTTTTAACTTTTGAGCATGGAAACTTCGAAATGGGATTCTCGGGTTATTTTAGGACATGCATCTCATAAATTTTAAGCATGACCTTGTATTAAAGTTGCATAAATTTTTGCATAACATAAAAATACTAGTTACATAAACATCCATTCAGATAGAGAGGTGTTTAATCATCATAACATGCATACATCCAACATCCACAACGCATAAAAATATAAGTGTCATGTACATCTCAAAAGTTCAAAAAGAAGAAAAAAAGCAGAAGGCAGAAAAAATAGCAGTATAATTTCAATTTCTCCTCCTCCATCGGTGAGGATCCTCCTATTGATAGGCCCATTTGTCAATCTCCAGCTGAGTCAATAACGAGGTGATAACCATCTCCATTCGGCGCCCCATCTGATAAGTCCATCTAGTATAGCCATCTAGAATCTGCATCAATAATGTGAACAATATAAGCAGCAAAAATTACCAAATGATCATTTTCGGGGGTAAGAAGAAACACATACTACAATGTTTTCAGGAAAATCTAGGGCAAGAGAGTGAACCACATTCAAAATGTGGTAGATCCTCATTTGAAAATCATCCCCAATGAAAGGGATCTCTCCAGTAATCTCTAATAAAGGGTTGAAGACAATCTCATCAGTGTGTCTTGCGCTTAAGCTCGGAACTTTAGCTGCTGGAGGAGCCATAGTAGATGCCCCTGCACTAATAGCCACTGGAGGCATGTCAGTCTAAGCTTTAGAAGCAGAAGATCTAGCATAACGAGCAGAAAGATGGCATGGATCTCCAACACGGCCATTAGGCAGGTTTGGCAGAACTCTAGGTAAGAAATCTCAAGATGGAGGAACATAAGTATAGGCGAACCGGAATAAGAATCATCTGTAACAAGAATATCAAATCCCCATCTCATGTCAACCAGAGGATGTTTAGGGTGGCCCATTCCCCCAATGTCTGAAGTCTGACTCTCTCCCCCAGATAATACAATTTGTAAAACGGAGAATGAAGCAGCAACTGAGAAAAATGAAGCAGCAACTGAGAAAATGACATTACAAAGCAGTTATGCAACATAGCTCGCATCAACTCTATTCTAGTCGTGAAAAGGGTTGGTCGCCTCTGCATAAGTAAGTCATGGTCAGTATTTAGAGTCAGAATTGCAAAAAAAATGAAGAAAAAAATAGGCAATAAATACCTGAGAAAGATCAAGGATACCAAAAAATGCTCAGATAGTGCAAAAGTCGTGCCTTGGTCTCCCTGTCCTATATTCCCTATTCCACCTGGTACCAATAGGGAATGCTTCAAGCTTGGGAGCATCCAACATAGGGGCAAGTGTGAAAAAAATACTCATAAGCCCAGAGTTGAAAAGTGGCAAAAGAGTCAGACAAGTAGACAGTCATAACAAGCAGAAATTTGAAAATAGACACAACACAAAAACGTACCTCCCAAATAAAGAATGGTCCTCTAAAAGAAGTAAGTGCTCCTCGGGACAAATCAGTCATCTTTTGGTACATAGTGCTCAAAATAACTCCAGCCCAGCCATATGTCACAAGCAGGCTCAGATCCATCAAACTGGAAAGAATGTTTAGATCAATTGTGTCCCAACAGGTGCCAGTGAATATGCAACCCGCTAATGTTAATATCATAAGGCAAGCAACAGTCTCGACCATTGGAAACTCTCTGCTAAAAGGCTTCATGTCTCTCATGCGTGCTTGCAGCTAGGTGTACAAAACTGTTCTTAGAACACGGGAAGGATCCTATCCTAATAATCTCACCATCTCCTCAAAAGAAAAAGAAACTTGCCTTTTGGGTCAGGTCTCAAATGGGCTAGATCTGAATTGCAACCCAATCAGCAAGCACAAATCCATAGGAGTTACAATCAACTCACTACAAGGAAAGTGGAATATGTTGGTGGTATCCCACCATCTCTCTGCTAATGCCTTTATCAAGGCAATATTACTCTCAATAGGGGGTGTGAGTCCCAGGAATGATGTAAACCCTTTCGATTCAAGGACATCTCTCAACAATCCAGAGCCCAAGTTCCTAACTATATAGGCGAGTTTCGATCTACCTCCCTTATTTCTAATGGTCATATACTAAAAGCAGAAAACAACAAGAAAAAATGAATAAAAAGAAGTATAATGCAGAAAAGAAAAAAAGCAAGAAAAAGAAAAAATACCTCAATACTGTCATCCCAAGAGACATGCTCCTCAGGCTCTTGCAGAAGATCCTCTGGATTTTCATTCTCCAGCGGGGCCTTATGGCTTCAGTGGCCCTTAGTCGAAATAGACTCAGCATCGGATTCCATGATAAAAGTTGAGAGAAAAATTCTAAAGAGAGAAGCTTTAGAAAGAGAAGTAATTTGAAGAAAATGAATGAAGATGAAGAGAATGGAACCAAGCATCATATCCCTCCAACCTATCTGATAAACCAGTCGGTCTAACAAAATGCATAAACCTCTTCCAACCATTTACTATGGCTCGAGCCATAATAGCATTAATCACAGATGTCGTGAAAATACCTTCGTCTGATGGAATACCTTGTGACTTATCCATCTGCCTCAAAATCTAGGTGCCATGATAGAAGGTGGTTAGCCTCATGCCTATTAAATACACCATCCTATACTTATCGTCATAAAAGAAACCAATCTCATACCAAGGGCAATAACACAAAATATTGTATGGATCCAATTCCAACAACCAAGCAGTCCACTCTCTTTATGAGTTAAAGTGGATCAGGGTCTGACGCATATGATACCTAGTAGTTGAATAAGTTAACCTATCTAGAGGACCAATTACTTAGAGATGATCCTTTAACCAGACCTGAGTCATCCCAAAACAGAAGTTAGAAACTAGAGGGGTTTAAACAAAAAAAGAACCAAAGGAAAGGATAAAAGTGTCACAACCTAAAGAATGACCGGGTTCACAAACTAGGACCCTTGCACTCTATAGTTAGCATTTAAACTCAAAAGAATCTCAGCCAAAATCAAACTTACTATAGTACACCCTTGCTCCATCTGAGCCACCAAATCCACTATCTCAATAATTCCTCAGCTAGGAGTACTAGAAAACAGACATCAAGCAGTTGGACGAAAACCTGTCATGACCCATTCTTGGGATGCAACGGTCCTAGGATGCAGGAGATACCAGAGGCAACCGGCACCCGTAGAACCCAGTATCATATGCAATCATCTATTACCATTAATTTATAATTTTGTTACTTAATTATTATTCATTTTGTCAATCTGTAATCCATGTGTAAATCATATTGTAATTGGCTGTAGCTTTCATCATATCATATCATTAATTAAACTCCAAAATAGCCCATACATACATGTTTATAAACTAACTATACCATACAACCCATGGAGCAGCTAGATCATGAACATATAAAAACACTGTGTTTATATAATTACACTGATATTAAATAATGCAGGAATCCACAAAGATATCAAAGCTGGGATTTCTGTCTCCTGCTCTGCACCTAGAAATGGAAAACAATGAGAAGGTGAGTATATAAGATACTCAGTGAATCTAATATGCATCAACCAATAAATATGTAATGGAATATCAATAAAGAATAGGTAGATGAAATAAGTAAATCAATCTGCTTAAGAGATAATAGAATACGGAATCAAGTACCGAGGGTGACAGTAAGTGATAGTAAAGTCCATAATCACATCAATGGAAAGTATATCACATGGATGAGACAAATATAGGTCCATGAAACGCATATAATATATGTCAAACACATATGAATCTCATATCAATAAACATAAGACTGATGGGGTTTTATGGCTAGGACTGATAATCCTTTCCAGTTAGGGCATAATAATATAATGTGCATATTGTCTACAGTATGTACCCACTACCCTGTCGGACCGGCAGCTCTGTCAAATCACATCGGAGATAATAGAAACAAGAAACAAGTCAATAGATACCATTGCATAATAATGGTATCACCAAGTATCAATGATTCATTATCAATCAATTCAATGAGCAATAGAACCAAAGGAATAGCAATAGCAAGTGATTATACAATGACAAAGGGTTCGGCAAACAACAATGGGATGGAACCTAAGTTGGTCATATATGAACAAAAAGTTGATGCAATTCACATGCCATTGTCGTTGGCAACGATGGCATTCAAATGGTAGGCCTATGGATTTTGAGCTAGGCATTTTGACAAACACTTGGTGGGCAACTTTGGGTGGAGAATTTGACAAGGTTTGGGTGCAACTCCAACATTGCCCCAATTATCAACAACAATACACAATATAGGCATCATGATAGGCATTATAAATAATACTATAAACAACATTAAATGGATCAAATTGGCATGGGAAATCAAGGTAAAATGAAACAAAACCAAAGGCAAAAATGCCCTAATAGGGTTTGGCCAAAATGGCCCTTTTGGAGATGAATTCCAATTGATATTTTAACACTTTATTCATGATAAATGATGCATAAAAGACTCACCTAGCACACCAAACAAGCCACCAAAATTAATTTCCTGTCAATTTCCTCAAAATAGGCAAAAATATCAATCTTCCTCAATATGATTTTTTACATCAAACCAACCACAAATAATTCACCCATTAGCCTCCAATTAACATAATCTAAGCTCAGTTAACATAAACTAATCCAAAATCACATAGCTAGTTCATACAACTTATGTTAGGGTTTGAAAAATTAGGAAAAAATGATATATGCATGAATTGATATAATTAAACACATTACCCAATCTAATTAACATCTATAATACCTAAATCAACTATAAAATCAAACAAAACAACATTTTACCTAAATGGAGGGTTGGGCCAAAATCCACAAGGCGGTTGTTCTAGAATTTTTTTTATTCTCCAAGGTAGAAAATGGATGGAAGATGGAAGATATATGGTTTGGTTCAAGTTTCCTTTGATTTTCCTTAAGAAATTTGAAAGAAAAATGATGGGAGAAGGAAAGAGAAATTTTGGCCAAAGAAGAAGAAGAACAAGAAAATGAAGAAAATTTTCTAAGTATGGCTTATATACTAAGTCACAATTGGCAATTTTCATTTTGTGTTACAACCCACACTATAGGGCGGTGACGGTCCTAGGATACGGGAATAATTCACATGACCAGTACCATGAAGAACCCAAGTTACCTGCTTTCATTTCATTTTATCATTTTTATGATATTTTTTTTTAAAACACTTTGAGTTTACAGAAAATTGAACAGAGTCTCCCCTATAATATTAATATACCCTAAAAGAAAAACATCACAAAAAAAACACTTCTAATGTCAATATCAATTCCACTTCAACTTCCAACACACAACTCACATCAATTCATACTCATACAACTCATATCATATAACTCATATCAACTCATGTAATGGTTTCATACATCACAAATCATATAGCAATTCCCTATAATATCATTTATACATATGCCACTATCATGTGAGCTTACCATAACAGTTATACCCCTGTGGCAATATATATATATACACTTATACACATATATCATAACATATAAACACATCCCAACATATAATTATATATTTACATATCCACAATCATACTCAAAATATTTATATACACAACTAATATCATGGAGTAATCTATGCTACTGTAGGAAAGGACTATACATCTGCTCCGCGGCTGGAATTACAAA
>CANXYC011518887.1:0-20503 GCA_948193065.1 Aleurites moluccanus | reverse complement strand
AGCAACTGGGCATTTGCATCTTCGCAAGAGCTTCTTCAAGGAAATCCCAATTGCTTTATTCAAGATAGTGATGAGACAAATTTGGTACCTAACACTTTTTACCAGAATTGTGAAGGTCTTTGGCAATGATTTCTTTAAATTATCATGTCTTTGGAAACTACAAGACTGCTCATTCACAGGTTCTTTTATAAAGAGAGCCTAAAAGAATGTTGCAAAGCTATTCCTGGGGTTGATTCATTTGCTTTTGATGTTGATCTCTCCAAAATCTGGAATAAAATCTAAAGCTTAGTAGATTGGTGAAAAAGCTCTAATAATGGTGATTATGGTTGTATTTAATTACTGCTACTCATCCTAACAATAAAAACTCTCCGTGGACGTAGGCACATTGCCAAACCACATAAAAATTGTGTTTACTAGTTAGTTCCTTATTTTAATTGTTACTTTTGTATACTGATTTCTCCATCAGAAATTGACATAATTGTCACGAATGTTCTTTATTCACCCCAGCTCCTTTTCTAACAGCTCGGATTATAAATCATTAAAGATGAAAGACAACATTAAATCTTTCAATCTTTCTGGAAGGGTTGTAATGGAAGCTTAATGGGACTTGATTTAGTCCAGCGATTGTTATAATCATGCCAAAATTCATTATTTGCCATTGTTTAAGTATAGAATCCATGGGCCAAAATTGGTATTGTGGGAAAGAAAAATCCGTGGTGCTTTCCAACATTCTATTTTGCTCTGGTGGCTGTTCACTGCTTTTGACAAATAACAAAATTCTAAAGAACAAAGCAATCTTGAAATTAGAGTATTTGGTGTGAACCCATTTATGTTCAAGCAATGAAGCTTATAATAGCTGCATAGAAATAGAAGATGAACTTGGTTATAAAGGTTTTCACTTTTCAAGAAGCCTAAAAAAAGCTGCTGCTGAAGCTTTAACAATTAATCTTAAAGAAGTATTGCCTAAAGTGTTACCAATTTAGGAAATTATTGGATACACATTAGTGTCTTCTAGCTATGAAAAGAAAATGATAAGAAATACGAATTTTGCTGCAGAAATTAATCTCAAAACTGGGATAAATCATTTATGCATATATCCTGGAGGAAAGGCGGTTATCGATACTTATGGCTGGTCACAATTTGGGATTGAACAGTTATGATCTTGAACCAGCTAGAATGGCACTCTACAGATTTGGAAACACTTCATCTGGTGGTTTGTGGTATGTTTTAGATTATATGGAAGGGAGATAAAATATTATTGATTAGTCTTGGAGCCAGTTTTAAGTGTAATAATTATGTTTGGAAGATTATGAGAAATTTAGAGGATGAAAATGTTTGGAAAGTTTGTATTGATAATTGGCCTCCTGATATGTCATTAACAAATCCTTTCCTGGAAAAGTTTGGTTGGGCTAATGATGATAATGTCTAAATTTTATTAGATTTGATTAGAATTTAGAAGCTATATATGTACTTCTTTTGTATTTTGTCTTTATTAAATTTCAAGAATAATTACCAATGAGCTTTAATTTAGTGGTATAGAGTTCAAAATTATGGCCAGAGTCAAATTTATTAAAAAGAAAATTCAAGAATAATATTTGAATTTTCTTCAAATGGGACTTGGCTTACCAGAAAGCATTTGTATGATAGTTATATATTAAAGTTATAATAGAAATTCTCTTACAAAAATACTTAAAAACATTCTATTCTATCTCAATATGAAAAACTACTATATGGTAATAACATTTTCTTTTGATTTGAATTAATTAATGTTATAAAAGTTAAATTTTCATATACTAAAGTTATTATAGAAATTTTGTCTCATGCTAATATCAAAATGCGAAAAAAAACTACTATTTCATATGGAGACATAATTCTATTTCATATCAAAACCAATGAAATAATATAAAATGTTAATAAACATACTTTAAACACTTATTTATATTAAATTTGGTTACTATAGCTTGTATTGTAATATATATATAATATTGAGAGCAAGAATATAATGTTTAATTTAACAATAATGAATATTTTTAAAAGCGATTATTAATATATTTAATAACTATTAAAAATAAATATTTTTATTTTTATTTAAATATTAATTTTAAAATGATAATTTAATATTTTTATTTAAATAAGTATGAATTTTTTTTTAAAAATTTCAAAACAGTTATTATTTGACTACCTAACAACTGTCAGTAACTCAATAACCATGATTCAGCGGTTGAAAACTAAAAACTATCAGCTGAATTTTTTATCAAATATCTAATAAATAAGTGAAAAGTGAAAATTTTAAATACAAATCTATCAAAATTTTACTTTTTCTTTTTTTTTTCAACTAAGTTTTATATTAATTTATTTATATTTATCTAAAATAATTATTTTATAACTATAATTTTTTTAAAATAATAATTATTAACTAGTGTTTTAAGGTTATTTATAATTATTTCAAATAAATTATATTTATAAAATAATTATTTCAAATAAATATAAAAATACATTGAATGAAAAAAAATAAAAATTTTAATAAAATTATATTATGTTATAATCATTATTATTTAAATAATATAATATAATATTTATTTAATTTATTTTTAATTTTATTTATTTAATATTATATAATTTTTTATTTTTTAAAATTCTCATCAGAAAAATGGTTAATCAAATAATACTTTGTCGTGTTGAAAACTGTGTAGTCTAAATTATAGTCTGTACAAGTCAAATTAAAATAAATACTAAAATAAAATTAAAACAGGTAAGGCTGTACTATTACAGGTAGAGGCAATTACATACTCCTATTACAGGTAAGGAGTAGTAAATGAGTACAGAAATGCAAGCAAAGGTTTTGTTTTCGAGACAAGACCATGTCGCAACTGCAGCATTTAATTTACCAATGAAGGAGGCAGTAAATTGATTTTAAGGGCTTTCAGTCAGTATTATAGAGATCATTAGATCAAGGGGTTGGGGCGTTGGGCAGTTGTAAAGAACTACATATCTCATACAACCATTTGATATTACTACATACATTTTAATTATTATTTATATATATATATCGAGATATAGTTATATTTAATTATCTTTTTTAATATATATATATATATATATATCGAGACATAATTTAATAATAAATACGTATTTTTTTTTATAATAAATTCAATATCAATTAATAAACTTAGACTATTAACAAAAAAAAAAAACTCATTAATTTATATTAATTCATCAAAAAATAATTTTCTAGTTCGTCTTTATATTTATATAATTTATTTTATGATTTTGCCTGCAAATTATTTAGTCTTATTTAAAATTAAGTAATTTTGATTATTAATAATAAGTGAAAAATAAAAATACGTTAATAAAATTATGAATTATCTCTCAAATGTTATATAAAATAAAAGGGCTTTAAAAAGAAAAAAGCATTATCAATAATTTTTTGAACCACTAAATCATGAAAGTATAATAAGTCATTTTAATCAAGTAAAAATGTTACATTTTACTTTTCTCTTGTAATTAACTACTAAAAAATTACATAATTTGGAACAAAATTATTACATAGTAAAAACTGATTAATTTAATAGATTTAGATCAAAATTCAGAAATAATTTTTATTTTTTCATTAAAAAAAATATGAAAATAAAAAACATGATTGAATATGACACAAATTTACATTAACACAAAAGAGGGAAAGAATTTAATTCATAATATTTTACACTACAAAATAATTACTCAATCATTTGGCCACTAATGCATCTAGAAAAATAATACTTCCAAAACCAAAATGTTATATAAATCAGTTTATGTGTGTGTACATTAACTCAATTCAATTAATGCGACCAATTGGTTTATTTTAATAAAATATTCAATAAATTTTCCCAACTTCCACCCTAATGAGTTACCATTTAATAAATCAGCCATAAAATTAATTGTTCATTAGTATTAAAATTTATTACTTCCTTCGATTTTTTTATCTATTATTTAAGATTTTTCACACATATTAAAATATTTATTAATTAAATTTAAATTATTTATTTAATTTTATATCTTTAATTTTATCTTAAATTAAGATATTATATTTTAATTAAATACTATAAGGATAAAATAGAAAAAACCAAATAAATATTGTTTTGAAAATTTAAAATGATAATTAAAAATAAAAATAGATAAATTTCTAAAATAATAGATAAAAAAAATGAAGGGAGTAATTAATAGTGATTAATATCAACCACTGGTAAATCCATGAGAGATATGTGACAATAACTCCCTAAATTTTTTTTGAAAAACTTTTAATATTATCTCTATAACACTTTTTTTTATTTGTACGAAATTATAGTCTATATTCCTTTTTGAGGAAAATATAAAGATTAATAAATTAATTATTATACTTTAATTTTAATATAAAATGACTAATATAATCATATTTATTATATGGCTTCACTAATTATAAAGTTGATTAAAAGTATAAATTTGATTTTTAATTAAGGGGCAAAATTAGAAGAAAATAATAAATATAATATTGAAATCTGAGAAAGGCTTATAAAAAAAATTTATCCCTTCCTAAAATGATATATATAAAATAATGGAGGGAATAGTTGATATGTTAATTTATTAATATATCTTTATTTAATATTTCACCACATCATATTTTTATTAACAAATAATTAATTAATTTTATTAGACTAAATAAAACATGCATGTTTAGAATATGAATATTTAACTAAAAAATAATGCATATTAATTTTAGTAAAATATTTAATTTATTAAATTTTTTTTTTATTGGCTAAAATTTTGTAGATGATAAAATTTAATATTAAATGAAATTTTATTGATAATGAAACTTTATTATTTTGTAAAATTAACATTAAATAATATTTATTTTTAAAATAATTATTTAATAAATATAAAATAAAAATTATTATTTTAATTAAATTAACCATTTTTCTTAATTTATGTGAAAGTATAAGTATATTTTTTTCAGATGGAAGTAATATATATTTAAAAATTATTTAAATTGTTTAAAAAATAATTTTCGTGTCCAAAATTATTAAAAAAAAAAAATAATAATGTTGCTCTCTAAACCTATGAGACTAGATTTACCATTAGTGTCAACTTCATAACCTAGAAAATTATTAAGAATATTAAATAAATGTTGTCAATTTTAAAAAAATTTTATAAGAAATTTAAATGTAAAATAACAATATTAATTAACCAATACTATATAGCAACACAACATTATTGGCCTAGCTAGTATGTGCATGCATGATATACATATATAGCTCAACTGCTAGATACTTCATGTCGGTTATGTAAGAAAATTAAAGAGATTAGTACATGAATTTAGAACACCAAAAATCACCAAACTATGCGGAAGCAAAAGCATACCTTTTTAAGATTAGATGCATTATATAATGGAAACATAATTTAGTATTTCATTCATTTAAAAAAGATAGTCATTTTTTTTTATTTTAAAAAATAAATATTAATTTAATATATAATTATCAAATATACAGTTTATTAATTCATATCATTATCATCACATATATAATTATATTTTTATTTTTTCTATGAAATTATAAATTTGATTAGATAATCTTTTAATATTTTAATATAAAATATTTTAAATGTAAATCTCCCTAATTAGATAGTGGGTTATTTAATACATGATCAATATTATAGATTAATAAAGGTGAATGGTTTAATTATTGTAAATATTGAAAAATAAAAAAAAAAATTAAGAAGTGTACGAGTAATTTAAATATGGATACTTTATGAAGAAAGTGACAAAATTAATATAATAAATTAAAAATAACTAAATTTTTTAATTTATATGTAAAATGAAATAGGACTATATTTTTTTTTAGATGAAATGGGCAATGAAAACTAGATCATCATTTCCTTTCCTTTTCATATAGACGACTTTCAATGGACCAGCAAGATTAGGGTTAAGTATTAAGAAAAGACCTAGCCAATATATAATGAATCCAATGGATCTACCTATCATAAGTACTTAATTGTATTAAGTTTATACTTTTAACCATCTTATCATGGTGGATTAATATAGGTGTCAATAATCAATTACTGGTTAGATTTAGATAATTCAGTATTATTTTTTTTAAAATAGAAGTTACGAATTTGCATTTTATAAAGTTTTATTTTTTTAAATTAACTTTATTCGAATTTAAATTAATTGAAACTTATAAATTTTTAGATACCAAGTGATTTTTTAAAATAAAAATAAAATAGAGGTGTCAATAAGCCCATTATACAAGTGATCATGTCAACACAAAATGGATTTCACACACGTATCCTTTAAACTATTTTATTCCGTCTATTTTCCCAAACTAAAATAACCCACTATTAAACTGTTTTATTCAATTAATTTTCACGAACTAAAATAGCCCACAACCAATGTAGTCAATAATAAATTTCCAACAGGTTAAATTCATTATTTTTATGGATTCAGTTTTGATTGAAATTTGAATTTATAATATCTCATTTTAAAAAACCACTCTAACACCACTCGGCCAAAATTCTTGGATTATTCATTACTTTGAGAATGGGGAATCTCTATCTCCATTCCCATCACCTTCTTCTTCAAGTTCAATCCAACTTTCTTCTTTTTCCCACAAATCTATTCATTTTTCTTAATTAATGCCTTTTAACAGATATAACCATATATACATAACAAAGTTGTTGAGGAAGATAGAGACATTATTGATCGATTTAACTTCCACCTACTTTCATTTCCAAATATGTTAAATTCGTCTTCTGTGGGAGTTTGGAGTATTATATAATGGTTTGGAATGCATAATTCTCTTCCATCTCCTCAAAGTTATATTCTTTGTCCTCTATAGATTTTACAGACTCTCTGTTTTTGCTCTGTTTATATATATATTACAAACTCCTCTGTTTTTGCTCTGTTTCTGCCATGGAATTTTTCTTGACAATCTACCTTCTATGCATCCTCTGTACCAGCTTCTTCATCTATAAACTGGCAATCAAGAACAGAAATAATAGTTGCTATATGCTTGCTTATGAGTGTTTCAAGGCTACAGAAGATAGGAAACTCGATGCAGAATCCTCTGCTAAAATAGTATTGCGAAACAAGAATTTGAATCTTGAAGATCATAGATTCCTTTTACGTGCCATGGTTAGGGCTGAAATTGGAGAAGAGAGTTATTGTCCAAAAAACGTCCAAGAAGGTAGAGAAGATTACCCTTCTCTTGCGGATGCATTTTCAGAGCTAGATGATGTAATATTCAATACACTTGACCTGCTTTTTGCAAGAACAAGAATTTCTCCATCAGAAATTGACATCATTGTCACTACTGTTTCTTTATTCACACCTGCTCCATCACTAACATCTCGGATTATAAATCATTACAAGATGAAAGACAACATTAAATCTTTCAATCTTTCTGGAATGGGTTGCAGCGGAAGCTTGGTGGGAGTCGATTTGGTCCAACAATTGTTCAAATCATGCCAAAAACCTTTATTGGCTATTGTTGTGAGTACAGAGTGCGTGGGCCAAAGATGGTATTGCGGAAAACAGAGATCCATGATGCTTTCCAACATTCTGTTTCGGTCTGGTGGCTGTTCAATGCTCTTAACAAATAATCAAGATTTGAAACACAGAACAATCTTGAAATTGAATAATCTTGTTCGTACCCATCTTGGATCGAGCAACGAAGCTTATAATTGCTGCTTAGAATTAGAAGATGAGCTTGGTTACAAAGGTATTAATCTCTCTAGAAATCTAACAAAAGTTGCAGCAGAAGCTTTAGCAATGAACCTGAAAGTGTTGTTGCCTAAGGTATTGCCAATTTGGGAAATACTTTCTTATTATTATAAGAATACATTGATAAAAAAACCAAAATCTGGAGTAGGTATTAATCTCAAAACTGGGATTAATCATTTCTGTATACATCCAGGAGGCAGGGTGATTATAGATAACATTGGTCATAGCTTTGGACTGAACAGTTATGATCTTGAGCCAACAAGAATGGCACTCTACAGATATGGAAACACTTCAACTGCCGGCATATGGTACGTCTTAGGATATATGCAGGCCAAGAAAAGGCTTAAGAAAGGAGATAAGATACTAATGATTAGTCTTGGATCAGGTTTCAAGTGCAATAATTGTGTTTGGGAGGTTATGAGAAACTTGGAGGAAGCCAATAATTGGGAAGATTGTATAGATTCTTACCCTCCTAATATTGTTGTCAACCCTTTCGCCGCTAAGTTAAGTTGGATTAATAGTGAACTGGAGTCGACTTCAGAATTGTGAGATTAAAAAAAGAGTTCGTAGCAGGTAATTTGTTTTAGGTATACGATTTTTACTCTATAGAAGCTTGGCCTCTATGTCATCTTGTGCTTTTTCTTTGTTAGTTCAAGAATAATTGATATTAGACCTTTGTTTTTTGCCTCTTCTTGGATTTTTTCTTGTATTCTATGTATGCTCTTTTGAAAGATAAGGTTAATTATTGTCATCCTCTTCATGAACTAATTGTAATAATAGAATCGTCTCTCCATTGATTTCAATACATAAGAAATAACCAACTGTCAACAACAGCATTTACTTTACAATTAAAGAGCACTAAAATGGATTTTGACTATATATATTTTTCTCATGTATGAAATCACACGTATATATAAAACATTTTTTCTATAGCTTAAAAGGGCTGATGTTCATAGCAACAAACTTCACAGATATTAATTAATTATGTGCTATAATTATATATAACCTATAAATTATAAAGCATTAGAATTGATAAATGACATGTCCAAAGACGCTGGTAAAAGTGAATAAGAGAAGCAATATGAATTTTCAGTTTTATATGATATCCTATTTTCTGTTTTATATATTTTTTTATATACCATAAAAAAGTGATTATCAAAATATTTTAAAAATAAGATATAATGTTTACATAAAAAAAATATATAATATAGGAAATTGAACACCAAATATGATAAAAAATCTGAATTGTAAAAAAAAGGGAGAAGATGTCATTGATAATTATTATTATTGAATTAGGGTTTGCATAATAGGAAAATGCAATTTAATATTTGAGAAACTTTCTTTGATAATAATTAAACAAAGACAGAAAATAAAATTTATTTTATTCTTATTTTTAAAATGACATTATATATTGTCAGCAAACTGTCAAAATTTTTTCAATAATTTTTAGGTTTAATTATTATTTTTTTTTTATAAAATGACTCAATACAGTAAGTCTCTTTAGACTTTTCAAAAATATATTAACTATTTCCTGATGAATATCATAATATATTACTAATCAATTCAATCCAATTTTGTCATTAATCAACCCTTAGTCAACCCTACAAAAATAGTAAAAAGATAGAAATATTCTTACTCTTTATTTTTAATTAATTACATTTTATTTTTACTTTAATTTTTTTTTAAGGTTAAAAAATTTATTTTCATATTTTGACAAATTTTAAAATAAAAAATAAAATAAAAATTTAAAAATATTTTTTATTTTTTATTTTTTATTTTAAAAAATAATTTAAGAAGAAATTAAATTATTAATTAAATTATTTCTTCTTAAATTTTTTAATACAAATAAAAAATTTATTTTCATATTTTTGATAAATTTAAAAATAAAAATTAAAAAATATTTTTATTTATTATTTGTTATTTTTTAAAAAATAAAATAAAAATATTTTTTAAATATTTTTAAAAAATATTTTTATTTTTAAATTTATCAAAAATATAAAAATAAATTTTTTGACCTTAAAAAAATTTAAAACAAAATAGAATATAATTAATTAAAAATAAATGATAAGAATATTTTGACCTTTTTACTAATAGCAAAATTGAACGAAAGGGTCTAGTAGTATATTATAATATTAATCAGAGAGAGTTAGTATATTTTTGAAAGTTCGGATAAACTTAGTGTAATGAGTTATTCTACGAGACGAAAATTGTAATTAATCTTAATTTAAATTATTAAAAATTTAAATATAATATTGCAAAAAATAAATATAATGTCAAATTTAAACATACAATCATTTCAAATAATTGATTATTCAAATGTACTCTTACAAAATCGTTTCAATTTGAATTAATTTACTAACCTTTATAGAATTAACAAAATATAAATGTGTATTTATATATATTATTAAAATTTATAAATAAATAATAATTAAATTTTATAAAAAAATTTAAAAGATAAAAATATGAATAATTTTCTTAATTTTTATTAAAATATATAAAATTTTATAAATTTCATTTGTAAATTTATGTACATTATGTTTAAAATCTTTGAATTTTTATTTCAAATTATATTTAAATTTTATGAAATTTATTATATTTAATTCAAATAATATATTTTTTTAAAGATACATGACACATGTAACTTATCTAGAAGGTTTGAAAATGGAAGTAAAACAATAAATTGTTCTATGCCTAATTCATTTGCAATCTTTGTTTTATTGTTTCATTGTTTTATCAAACTTAATACTATATGCTTTAAAATCTTAAGGGCTAATATAAAAATATATAGGATTTATTTTTATCACTTATTTGTTTTTTCCCTTTTATTATTATTAATTTTTGGTTCACATCAGGGGCGAAACCACTTGTATAATTGCAGGAACTACTGCCCTCAAACCCAAAAAAAATTTCAAATATGTATATATACTTTTAGGAATATTATATAAATATATTATTTTTTTTTTTTAATTTTACAGTTATTTTTTTTATATGTTTGATATATGTGTAGTATGTTTTTGATCTATGTCGTATTTTTTAAAATATATTTATATATATATATAATATTTTTAAAAAATTATTTTTAAATATGTAATTTAAAAAAAATTAATAGTAAAAATAAAATATTTTTTTTATTTTTTTCGATATTTTTAAAAAAATCCCCATACTTTTTATATCTCTTAACAATAAAAATAGCCCCTAACAATAAATTATTATTTTTCTCTACTTTTTGTCCCTTGTTTTGCCAAAAGCCCATACATGAATTTGTTGTTTTAGCTAAAATAAACAGCTTAGCAGGTGCAAATTCACACCATATACTGCAATTTTTGTTTCATTTCTTCTAAATTACCTCATCTATTTTGTTTGACTATTGTGCCCCTCCAATCCAAGAATCCAATAAATGGGCTACAGTCATCACATTCTTTTTTTTTTTTTTTTCTAAGATAATTGATACTGTATTTTATCTCTATGTGAGTATGAAAAATACAATTTATATGTAAAAATACAGTTTGATATATTAAGACTTAATAATTTTCAGGTTGGTCCCTCAAATTATAGCTCTAGTTTCGTCTCTTACTCACACGTTAACTTGTAGCCTATATTTCATAGTTTGTAAGTGACAAAGAAACAACAAAAGCTAGATGTGAAATTATAATCACCAACCAAAAATTTATCTATCATGTAATCATTTATATTACAAATATGCGGTGACTTACAAGAGCCCAAAGTACTGTTATACATATTTCATGTGTCAAGTCCTAATATGTCTTTAAATCAATCTTATTCACTTGCTGATTACTTGATCCTATCCAATGTTACAGGAGTTCATGAGAAGAGAAGATATTCCTTTTAATCACTGATCGGCTATTTACCTAATAATCAAATGATTATGTATGTATTACGTAATAAAAAGTCATATATATATAAGATCGATTAGCAAACAAGTCGTAAAGTAAGAAAAGATTATAGTAAAATGAATTAATTGAATGAAATGGGGTTTTGGACCAAATCAAATATCAATATCTAATTTTTTTTTTAACCACTCGTGGATTTGAATAGCCACAGAATTAGTAGTCAAACAAACTTATGGTCTACCTCTAGCCCTTAGGTCTAGTGAAGAGGGCTTAATGGTACCCTCGGAACGCCGGTTTGATACTCGACCTCTAAAAAAGTGATAATTCCGTAATATAGACAGAGAATTAAAGGGTCAAAAATCGGCTAAAAAATCAATGAAGATGACGACAGAGGATCAGAGGGTCAGAAATTCGATTAGAATTAAACCGATTAAACTGTAAAAAACCAATATATATATATATATATATATATATATATAATATTTTATTATATATATGATGAAAATAAATATAATTTAACATTTATTATTTTTTATTTTTTATCAAAAATGAAAAAAATTTAAAAAAATTAATCCGCTCGAACCGAAAAAATCAATCTGATTCGATCGATTCACTGATTAACTAACCGGTTAATTAGTTTTTAACCGATTTTTGAACGACAAATTTTTAAAACTAATCCGATCAATTCTTAATTTAGTTTTTGATTTTTCTAATTTGATCTATCGATCCGGTCCAATTTTAACAACTATGAATATAACCCACAAAACGGTTGGAAAAAAAAAAACACTATGGTCTTGATGAATATATGGATTCTACGAATTATTTTAGGCTTGATGCATATGGTATATTCTATATAAATTTTGTTGACGAGTGTTGCAAATGTTGAACTGTTGAAGAAAAATTTTGTTGAATTATAATATTTCATGTAAATTTTCTGTCATGAAATGGTGTTTTCACTTTATCAGATGGAATGAAAATCCCCCCAAAAATCAAATATAAACATTTATGATGAAAAATAGCACAAATAGGTGGTGCCCAAAACTGTACCCGACATGCTTAGTCATAACACAATCACTCTAGCACTCACCACTATTGGTCATGCCATATGGCTAAAACAGAGACTTCAAAAACAAAAAGGATGTTAGATGAGATGCTCACTTCTGATTTCTACACTTTGGCAGCAAACACAAATTCTAATGGATTTGGAATACATACTTGAGTACTTGCTGCCATTTCCATACCACAGTTTTTGCCTGCAATTTTGTTGCAACACTTGGCTAAAAATAAACAATAAAAGAAGGCATTTGTATCTATTAAGTATTTCATCTAGAACAGGAACAACACCAACTGCACTTATTCTCAATTTTCAGTGCCCAAAATTGCATCAAGTTTTCTCTTCATCCAATCCAATCCAGTTATTTAGGTGCGCACTGATGAATTGAACACTTATTATGGAAAAGAAACATAAATTTGAATTTTACAAGTTAAAATAAAAAGGTTTAGAGAGAAAGAGAGAGAGAGAGTAGTCATGATACCAAAGTATAGTATTCTAGATCAGCAGCATTTCAGTCTTCAATGTGCAGACCATTTAGCAAGGATTGCAATTGAATTTCTACTTTCTCCCGAATGTCTAAAAACCTCTCAGTAATGTTGTTCCCTGCCCAGTCTCGCAATGAACTGAGACAAGCACTTACTTTGTTAAATTGGTGGGATCACAATTCCTTTCAAGCAGAAGCACATGAAAGTTGTTGCTGATTTCAGTTAATCCAGCACCTGAGAGTGCATCCAATAGCCTACTACATGCAGAGATATCGAAGTCTCTAGTAATTGATTGTTTCCACTGATCAATAACTTCTCCTGCTTCTTTCAATTGTCCAAGCATCAGATATGAAGAAAGAATGCAAATGAAGTTTCTGTTTTTCATTTTTTGTTTAGTCATTCTCAAGGATTTCCATATCTGATCAACTTTATCTTTGTTTCGTAAACCTGCATATAGGATAATAAGGAAGTCATACGTTATCCATTCTCTTTGGGTAATAATTTTCTCTGCTTCAACTACAGCACTGGATTCTGCATTCACGAGATGACCTGCTTTAACATATATATTGGCGATGTCAATGTATCTAAGCCAATCATCATTACAATCAGAATCATTTCTCATTTCATCTAATATCCTTGTAACTTGATTAATATTTAGAGTTGCAGCACATGAACTTATCCATAGATTGTAGGTGAAGATGTCAGGGGCAACCTTCTGGTGTTTCAGGTCTTCAACAACTAATGAGACTTTCTCCACCTGCCCAACTGACATATAAAGAGTCATCATCTCATTGTACGTAAGAGCTGTGAAGGATAGATTTGATCTCTTTATGCTCTCATAAAGCTCCTCAGCCTTTTTTAGCATTTTTGACCTAGCATAAGAGTGGAGTAGTGCAGTATAGGTTTCACTAGTTTTTGCTGTGTTAGGTAGACCTTCAAAGTAACGTTCCGCAGCATCAATACCAAAAACTTTTGTCATCAAATCAATACGGGTTGCATAATCAGAGTCAGATAACTCATACTCTTCATGTGCAACCATCCACTCTGATATCTGCAAATGCATATCAATTGTAAGATAGAAATGAATATTATTTACTGATCAACAGGTTCTGTGAAAACTTTTGTTTCTCATGTAATGTTCTTTTCAAATCCACCAATAGCTAAAAGAAGCAAAAAATAATTCCTAGTTACAAAAAGTAACTTCATGGGGTTCTTGAAGTTATTTCTTAAGCTTCCCAATAATCATATGGAGCCTAATCAAATTGCTCCAGAAAGCACAGTGTCACTCAGAGCCATGAGTGTCACAAATAACATTTTCCAAAATAGCCATCAATGCTATCACATGGTTATTCTAACTCACAGTGTCTCTAATAATTGTGAATGCAAAGTATAAAAGAAAATGTCTCACAATTTCCTTCAGTTTAAATACAGATTCAGCAGCAAAATATTCTTATTAGCCTTCTCTACACTCCAACAATCAATCCACTTTTCTTTTAAGATGTTCCTGTTACTCATCTCAGTCATTATTCCATAAATGAGATCCTTTTTCCCTTCTTTTTCACCAATATCATGAAAAAAAAAATGATTCTCATACACAGTTTGACAAATACAAGTGAGCATAAAAGATGTAAGTATATGATATGATTCATGACTATCATCGACACTCTCATTACATTTAATAGAGAGGAACACTAGTTGTTTCTAATTCTATAATACTTGATTATTCATATGGCAATCAAACACGAAATCTCCAGAGTAAACTATACCCATCGACTGTTACATCTCTCTCATGTAGAGACTAACAAGAAGAAAGGACAAGAACAATAGCTACAAAGGATAAGTAGAGCAATGGTGAAAACAAAATTTAAGAAATAACAAAAATTTGTTCTATAAATAAACACCTATCTGTGTATAATCCCCGCAATATATAATCTGAAATCAATTTTGCTGCAATCAATTGCATTAATCACCTCAACTAAATTCAATATATATATATACCTCAAGAGCATGCTTGAAACGCTGGGACTTTGTAAGATCTTTAGAGATGCTTCTCAGCTCAGAGGCAGTCACAGTGTTTCCCTCATTTTCCCATTTCTGTATAATGTTAGTGGCGCTTCGCTTTGGAAGTCTCAGCCTAAAGATTCGACTCCTCAAGTCATCTTCTTGATTCTCCTTAGAATTCAATTCCTCTTCAACGATTTCGCTTCCCAGTGCACCCGAAGAGAGAAAACGACCAAACCTCCGTTTCTCTACGGTACATAAAGATCCAATTTGGATGTTGATTTTGCATTTCCTAGGGTTTTTGCAAAGAACAGCAAAGTTATGTGAGTGGAATTTAAGAGAAATGGATTTAGAATTAGTTTTTTTTTAATTTATGAGTTTTCTCGAGAACCAAACAGAGAAAATTTTGGAAGCTGAAAGGTGACAACTTTGGATTAGAGCTTACCGTTGGAGAGTGAAGATCAGTGATCGGGACGCCATGACTGTATTGCTTCTCCTTCTTACTTAGCTTTTTTTTTTTTTTTATTTTCTTCTGCAATATCAATTGATAAACTGGTCGGAAATGGACTGACGACGAGTCGTTTTTCTTCGATAGCTGGATATGAAGACGGTTTGTCGTTCGAAGACTGCATCTTTTAAGCTAAATTACAGCGGTTCTTTGAATTTAGTTTTAATTCAATATTTTAATTTATTTCACAAAAATTCTGAAATAATAATTTTGTCATAATTGTAATCCTTAATATCGTTTTTCAGCCTAAATTTCGAAATGTATATGTGACATATGATTCAGTATTTTTAATATTAATTCACACAAATTGAAATATATATATATATATATATATATATATATATATATATATATATATATATAATAAAAAAAAATAAAAAGAGAGAAGCAAATCTTTCTTCTTCAATCAATCCTTCTTATTTATTTTCTTTATTTATTTCTATAAGCTGGAAACTATCAACAACCAACAAATTCATTTAAATTCATTTTCATCAAACATTAAATCAATAAATAATATCAAAACTTAAAAATTAAAAATAAACTCATTTTCCATTCAAACTTATCTTTATCAAACCACAAAAATCACTCATCTTAATCAAATTATTAAATAATTCCAAAAATCAAAATTTAAAAATTAAGACTAAAATACTAAAATAAATAAATAAAAGAAAAAAGAGGAAAAAATCGAAAGTGGTAAACTTGAATCATGTGAGTCTAAAAACAAAGAAAAAAATTAAGTGCAAATTAAACTCACCTAGAGCAATGAAGAAGATGATCGGAACATGAACAATGACCAGAATAGCGGTGTTGTTGTACTATATGTTGAGTTGGAGACGAACCACGAAAGGAGGTGTGAGCAATGGCAATCAGAATGAGGATGTGTCGAAATCGAGATCAAGGAGGAGAACTGTTTGCAAGCCAACGCAATAACCTGCGACATGGCTTGAAGCGATAACTTCACTTTTAAAGACGCTTAGGTTCACGTATTCTAAGATTTTGGGGAAATGACTGATTGGAGATTTGACTTTTGGTATCAATCACCTCATGGCCTATTGGAGATTTGGTTATTGGTATCAAGAATTAGCCATTGTTTTTTTCTCTCTCTGCAAATGATTTGTGATTCTGTGTATTTTCTCCTTCTTTTATTTTTTATTTTTTATTAAATAAATATAAATATAAAAATTCACATGACTTCTTGATTTGTATAATTTAGTATTAAAAATATTAAATCGAATGCCATATATACAATTTGATAAAATTTAGGTTGAAAAACATTAAAGATCATTGTTGTAATAAAATCATTGTATAAAGAATTTTGTGTAAGAATCTAAAATTTATAGATATCTGTGAATTAAAAAGTTCGTTTAAAGTAATTTAATAGCATCTTTAATCAAAATTATCTCGCATATATCCCACCAAACTATGGGACATGTCATTTCTTATTATATTGGTCAAAATTGCCCCGCATGTATCCAAACAACCATGTGCCGAATCCTGTCCCTAAACAATTGAGTCATTTGCAATGTCCTACATTATCGCTAGTCTTATTTTTTCTTTAAGCCAAATCCATTGTTTTTGGAACCGGATCAGATCAGTCGGTCGGAATAATTTAATTGGAAATCTGTCTCATTTGTGGTTTGATTTAATTTTTTTATCTGATCATATAAAAATCAACTTCAATCTAATTAAATCGGTCGAATAATCGTCTGACTCCTTAAAACCAATTCATCTAAATATAGCTTTCAACCTAAAAAAAAAAAAATTATTTCTATTGAGATTTAAACCCCTGAAAATAAATGTTAGAGCACTCATCATCTAAATCAAATATCAATTGTTGCTAATTTTATGACAAATATATAAATATATAATAATAAATTTGATAATATATATATATATATATATATATATATATATATATATATATTACTTTTATCCATAAAAATATGTTATTTAACTTAAAATAAATTCTATTATAAAATTAGTTTTAATAATCACCTTCTAACTTAAAATAATAATAAAATTTAAATATATCATAAAATAAATTAAACTCTTTAGCACTAAAAAATAAATTTCTCTCATTTTATTTACACAAAAAAAAATTATTATTTTTAAAATTTTTATTATCTATTTATTATATTATTATTTTAAATTTTAAATTATTTTTTACATATTTATTAAAAAATTATTATATACAATATTATTTTATTAAAATTCTTATAAAATTTATATTTTTTATATTATATAATATTAATTTAATTATTTTTATTAATTTCAGTTTAATCCGATTTAATTCAATTGAACCTTTAATCTTAGACTCTTTGTCTCTATTGATTTGATGGTAGTTCGGTCGGAACTAAAAACATTGTCAATACCTATTGAAAATCAATTGCCCAATGTTAACAAGCTGAGATAGTTGTTAACAAGTACTATCTCATTCGTTTTTAAATAAGTGTCATTTTAAAGATTTTTTTTTTAAGTGTGTGTTATTTTTAGAAAATCAATGTTGTACTAATATTTTTTTTTTTTTTCAATTTTAACCTTTAAATCTATTGTTTTCATTTAATTACTATAAGATTTTATTTTTTTAATAATAAGAGTATTGTAGTAAACAATTTTTTTCTATTTTCAAAGTAATTTATTGTATTTTTTAATTTCTATACAAAAATTTTAAATGATATTTATTTACAAACGGAGATAATATTGTATTTTTTTAGATTATAAATACAAAATTTTAAAAATCCCCACCTTCATCGTTGTAAGGTTTTAACCTCCACAATAAGATTAAGGATTTGAAGTTGACTGCCTTAAATTCAGATGCCACATTTTTCACATATTGCAAATTCACAATTGGAAGCACTCCTCTCAAATTGTTAAGGTCATGTAATTTCTCAAGTCCATTGTTATGGTTGCACGCTGTATTATCTTGATTCGCTACTACAAATCTCGTTAATTGCTCAAGCCAACTCAATTGCTCAAGGATGCTACTCTCGCATTATTATTCCATGTCTTGCCCCTTTCAATGTTCTCTTGCGATATTCTCCCAAAGCATATCATTATTCTCTTAATGAACTTATCATTCTGCATCTACAGGATTATTTGATACTCTACATCATGGCACAAAATCTGATGATATATAAAACTTTTGACTTTAACATATATTATATTTTATTTATATTTATATTTATATTTTTAATTTTAATTTTATTATAATTTAATATTAAAAATTTTAATTTATTTTTATAGTGAATTTATTATAAAATATTTATGCATAATTTGACACAACTTATGAAAATAAATTTTCATATGTAGAAAATTTATTTTCCTAAAAAATATATTTCCAAAGTAATTAATTGTATGTTTGTATTTGGTAAAATACAATCTAAAAATTATTTATAATCTCATAAGGGTATTTTTATCTATTAATTTTTTAAAATTAGCTACGCGTTTAATTTAAAATTCAGCTATCTTGAAAAGTTTCAATTTCTAACTTATTCAAATAGTTGAATTTTAGCTATTCAGATAATTACTTTTATTAATTTTGATATTTACCAAATATTATAAACTGAGCTAAAATCAATTTCTCACCCAAAAAAATTATTTTTTCATTTCCATAAACTGTGCCAAACGGGCACTTAGTCATATGTATATTTATTTAAAATTAAAATAAAAAATTAATTTTATTATTTAACAACGGATTAGCGGCAAAATTGAGATGAAAATGACACGCTTCTCTGATGTAATGAAGGGTGGAAGACAAATCCTCAGGGCGAGAAGGAGCTGATGGATCATGTTGCACACACTGTGCATTTGCCAAGGCCAATGCCTTGAGACAGGGAGATGTCTTCATATTAGAACTCATTAAGAGAGGAAAAAGGCATTTTATGAGATTTTATTGTAACTTACATTTCCTTGTTTATCAAAATTTCCATTATCACGCCAACAACAACGGGTTAATTTCATTCATAATTTCTCAACTTTAACTAATGCACTTTATGATCTTCTAATTTTAATTTGTAATGATAAAATTCCTGAATTTTAGTTTTTAAAACATAAAAGTCCCTTTCCAGAAATAAACTCCAGAAATAAACTAACATTTAATTATATTTTGGTCCCTATTTTTCAAAATACTATTCACATAGGTCCAAAATTTATTTAATTTGCTAGTTTACGGATGAAATTTTTAGAGGAAATTCATTAATCCCTGGAAGAGTGTATAATAGTATAAAATATTTTTCGATTACAGACAGAAAAGAGCACCCACTGATACGGTATGAATATTCTTGGGTTTGTGGAAGAATTAAGTATATGGACGAATTAATTAGAATTGATTATATTTATAGAAATTCTCCCATAGAAAATAAAGATTGCCCATGAATATTGTGGTATAGCTGATATAATTGAATTTATAGAAGAGCAGTATCCAGTTTTTAATCAATTAGCCATTTTAGATCAAGATACTCCTCTGGTAACCTCTAGAACTTCAAATTAGAGTGATAATCTAAAAAGAGATTATTTAATTTGGAAAAGATTGCATTTCAGAAAAATTGACTTTTTTCTTGCTCTCTGAGAAAATTCTCTAGGTCTAGAAAATTGGGTAACATTTTTAGAAAATAAAGAAAAAATTGAAAATACACCCAGTAGTTCTAGATAAAAAATGGAAAAATTAGATAGGGAAGAAAGTGTCAACTCAAATCCTTCGGGATTGAGTTCATTCCAAAATATTCATAATGAAGTGAGCCTTCTCCTTGAGCAGTTGCATGCAAAAGGAAATATAGGCGATTCACTAGAACAAAGAAATGCTTTAGCAAAAGAAGTAGAAAAATTGGTGAATGATAGGCTTGATGCAATTGAGCGAGAAAGAGCTTTGAAAAAACC